>JAIPMN010002430.1:0-10495 GCA_020650975.1 Apostichopus californicus
AACGAACGAACGAACGAACGAACGAACGAACGAACGAACGAACGAACGAACGAACGAACGAACGAACGAACGAACGAACGAACGAACGAACAAACGAATGAATGAACGAATGAACGAAGTAAACGAACGAACGACCGAACGACTGAACGACCGAACGAATGAACGAATGAACGACCGAACGACCGAACGAATGAACGAATGAACGACCGAACGACCGAACGGCCGAACGACCGAACGAACGAACGAACGACTGAACGACTGAATGAACGACTGAATGAATGATAGCTGAGCTAAAACATATTCTGTTAATTTTATGTAAACAGCAGAGCACCCTTGTATGACATTCAACAGTATTTGTCCTTGACAAGTTTGTTATACATTTATAGTACAACACGGACTGATTATAGGATTCTGTAACAGTCTACAACAAATCAAAATTAATTTTGCGCCTAAGTCAACATTTAATTTGAGTCTACCAAAATTCAAGGGGGGTGAAAAAAAAAGAGAATCATATAGAGAAAGAAATATGATGCTTAAGAAGAGAACAAAACAAAACAAACATATTCTATTGTTTTAAAATTGTAAAAATAGGATGGCTTCGAAAATGGTTCATGTGACATGTAATACAAGGTGTTGAACGGTTTTATCTTTCATTTTGGTTCCCGATAATAACTCACGTGTGGTCCGTTAATACAAGTCGTCGTCCATCGTGTGAGATTAAAACTGGTAACAACTTTGCACCTGCTTTAAAAGTTACCTGACATTACTTTGGAGACGATTCTGCCTCTCATCTCATCCCAAAGGGGTCACGCCCTGACAAATTTGATGAGTTCTTAGATACAAGAATATCTCGTTCGAATATGATTCGAAAAAGAAAAGTTGTAAATTTTTGTCATGAACACAACATAGTGGGAAACGGTGTTATCGCAAATATACCTTTTTTAAAAAAAATCTACGGTAGTGCTTACAGAACATGTTCACTTAGGACGTACCATACTTGGTAGGTGATGTTTTGGTGATAAGTAATAGCGTTTTAACTTTTGTATCATTTTGAGTTACTTGATGTTATACCATACAATTACCATCTACAGCGGAAGGATTTTTAAAAATTTTTATACAGAAACCGTTATTGTTGAATTGTATGAATAACAGAGCAACAATAATTGGAATTTGCATTTTACGATCGCGTATTCTTGAAAAACAAAATTATTCAATTAGCAGAAAGTAATGCATTATTATGTTTCTTCGATCAGTGAGCTGATTTTGACGGTTTAAGTATTTAATTTAGTATTTCCTTAAAATTTAGTATTATGCCACAATTTAACTTTAATCCGTTCTTTCTTCATTTGTCAAGTTAAAGGTTAACAGTATTGGTCCCAAAATATGGTAGAGAGTCAAATATTGGGCACTCATTTTTGGCGCAAGTTTCAGCGCTCAGTTTACTGGCAACTTCTAAGCATTCTTCCGCACTATAGTAACACATCACATGAAGGGTCGAGACCTATACAGGAGGAACTTTTTGAATTTAAAAAAAGTTTGCATTCTCAAATTTGGGGCAAATATTGATAATCAAGTTTAAATGCCATATTTCTTCATGAATTCGGTCAGCTACAGTAAAACATTATATTTCAAAGAACCTGATCTCAGTTCCATTTTAAGGTGCAATGTTATTGTGAAAATTTCATTTCAAAATGAATCTTTAGCAATTATACTCATAACGTGTAAAATTTATATATTTTTGATATGATACTTGCCCCATTCACGTAGTTTTCTTTCTTCTTCTTACACTTGACACTGAATGGAACTAAAAAGCTACCGTCGTTTCCAAATCTCACGAAACTAGCCCGAAGGTTTGAACACATGCCGTTTTTCCATTAAAGAAAACGGCTGGTGACACTCTAACGTACTAAGATCGTCTTACCGAGTTGATCCCGCGGGATCTGGCCCGTGACTCTACGTACCCTCTATAGTTAACACTCCGGAGGTACAAGGGGTGTAGGCAGATATGTAGAGAATTTGCCGCAGGGGCAAAAGCATATACGGGAGAGGAAAGTACAGCGCGTGGGGTCATTCATTGACAATCCATTTTCTCTTATAACTCTGGTCGAAAATCGGGGTCGCAAAAGTGCACATTTTGAGGCTTTCGGGGGGAATTTAGTAGTGTAAATGAGGAATGGTATACAATGTGACAGGCATTCACGAAATTATGTTTGGGATATCGCTGAAATATTCATCAAATCATTTTTGCCTACATCACCAGTTTCCATTTCGATAGCCTAATATTAGTTTGATATGCAGTTGTCTATTACACATGATCTTATAAATATAGCTGAACTTTTAATAATCCGTCAGGATTAAGTATCAAAGGTCCCTTAAATCAAAGTGACTCTAGAGTAAAAAATAAATCGAGTTTAATACACCACCGTGAAGTCGGTTTCCCCAGAAGTTTCATTTACTGCAAAGGAGAAATACACAGCATCTGTAGAGTTTTCAACTCGTTATACAAACATGTCACACATGTCGCGTGTTTTTCACACTAGTTATATACAACTCTACGTCTAAGGTACAGCGTTGCTCAATGCGACTTGCAACTATTACAACTGTGCATTCTTCAACACACCTGCCACATATTTGATCGAACGGTATGTAGAGAATGACCACAGTGACGTCACATACACGGAACCCATTGGTCAACGTAACTCCGGTCCACGATTCCCATCCATCTAGTGACCGACAAAAATGACGTCACCATCAGCCGTTGCACCGACGATATCGATCGCAATCGTTCCGCCGAGCTTTAAACATATGTCATCCTTCAAAAAGTTGGGTGTCCTGCGTATGGGGATCTCTAGCCACGCCCTAAGTCAATAGAGGGCGTTGTCATATCATAAATATACGGCTCTGGGTCTTTTCTAGATCAGCGAAACTGCATATATGACAGCGCCCTCTTCATAACGCTGAATATCACCATTATGTATACACCACTCTATATGCAAGATTACATCGTCACATTTTGGACCACCCTCGTTCATTCTTGTATTTGCTGTTGACAATTATGCACTGTAACCCGTACCTTGTCGCCTTGTATACGCTTAGACCCCACCCCCCCCCCCATTGGATTAACGCCGACGCCTTACGCCCCAATTGTCTCTTTCGTCTGCATTTTACAGGAAATGTAACATTGATTTCTCTTTCTCACTGGTAACACCATCTCCCTCAACCCCTTCTTTTCTGCCTTCCACGGGCTAACATAACGTTAACATATTTACGCACAGTAATAAACGACACAACCACGCAATCTGTTGAAAATGCATGTTAGCTACAGAGAAACCGAAAACAAATGAATAATAAACAAAACCTTTTTCCAAGTAGTTTTATTTTTTTCGTTTGTAATCCCGTGTAAAGCAATTTGATACTCAGGAACATCTAGCGTGCAATCAGCAGTTTGTATCTGCCTAGACTGATCTTACACCAGTCTCGCTTCGCGGATAATGGCTTCGCTCCATGAGGCGGTCAGACCCAGCGTGTGGCAACCGGCACGCACGGCAGGCGAAGTACTCCTCTCCCGCCCGGGGTCGTGACATGAAGAAACTTCGAATACATGTAAACAAGTTAGCGAAACATCAAACAGACAATATGGGATACCATCTTGGGCTTACAAGAGAAAAAAAAGTATGAAAAATGAAATTCGATCGCTCTATTTTTGTTTATCCACTCTCCGGTAGCCAAAACACAAATCGTGGAGGTCTAAGCCATTGATTTCTTGCCAGTTCGCTATTAAACGTATGCGGTGTCCAGTCTGTTAAACTTTATAACATCCCGACTGACCACACGGCCATGGGAGATGAATGGAAATGGTCTAATATGTTCAGACCATCAAACTGTCGGATTCCATTGGTTTATTAAACTTGATATTAAATCAAAAGTGCTCAGAAAATATTGATCATCATAAAGGGTATAGCAACCTTTATTCGAGCAGAATGAATTTCGTCGTTTCTGGTCACACGGTTTAATACTACTACTATCAGCTGATTTATTTAACAACACACTTCCAGGTAAAATTATAATTCAGGAGAAAGATAAATGTTGTTTGTTTGAATCAGTTATTTTTTACTTATTTCTCGGGGCGGGGGATGGGGGAGGGAGTGGTACGGGGGGATATACAACTAGTGTATACGCACAAGCACTGTTTGACGCTGTCACGCATCCTGTCTAGTGTGTCCCTCTCGGCCAAAATGAAGTAATAAACTTGTCATTATAAGGTTCCGTTTTACCTCGTGAACTGACCCTATTTGTGTTTCCCTATGAAGAAACATAGCATATTAATTGATGATGAGATGTATAGCATCATATTTCTCTCTTGACAAAATGTTCATATATAACATCCATGTTATTTTTGATGTGGTAAACTATAGGAACCCAGTCAGACTGACCAATAAGTTTTCCTTTATCTTGAAAAAGAGTTATTAGTTCTTATCATTTTCATAAATAATATTAAAATGCCATCAGCACTTTATAAAATAAAACTAATTCTTTTCAGCAGTCCATTACGTATAAAAGTCATCGTTGCGAAAATAACGTAAGTAATCGAACCTTCGATATATCTATATGTTCTAATTGAAAGTAAAAATAGTGGCAATATATCTGTTGTGAGAACTTCTTGGCTAAAGATTGGTATTGTTCTATTCGTTCGCTTTGGTCCCATTTGAATTGAATTTGAATTGAACTCATAGCAAACGCAATACTAATAGTTATAATCGTCTGTGAGCACTCATGATGAAAAACAATTGGTTAGGTTGCCCCATGGGCATGAACTGTGGTATAGGCTATCAGTCGATCAAGTTATATTCGCTTCCTTTTGGTGCTTTGAGTGACGAGTGAAACGGAAACCATCCGTCGTCGGCACATTAAAAGATGGACACTTCGTTTATGACGTCATCAGTGTCATTAATGCAATTATCATCATGCAAGATAAACATAAACACTGAAGCAATAAATAAAAACAAAAGAAGATAAAGAAGTAAAATTTTTCCTTTTTACTATTTTACATAAAAACTTTTTACAATCCAAATTTTGTACAGTATTGTCAAAAAGACGAAAAATTCATAAAAACATCAAAACACGATTGTAAAAGTTATTGCAAAGTAATTTACAGTGAACTATAAGTGTTAGATTTTAGATTTGTAAATTTTACAAATGAATCACTAAATAACACATTTGGTCTGTTTTCGACAGTTTGCCAGTGAATATTCATAATTAAATCTTAATAATATTTTAATATGATTTTGTATAGGCTATTCTCAACAGTTTTATGCCATTTGAGTTATTCTGGCAAATTACTTCCCAAAAATTAATCAAGCTTTCAATTAATACAAAATTTGTACGTATCAAAGATAAACCCCACTTTCTTTGACAGATATGATAAAAATGAAACGTTTTGTCTGAATCTTTCCCAATCGCTATGTCTAGTAAACTAAAAAAGAATAGAAATCAAATGTACTTCTGTGCAACATCACAAGACCGTATGGTTGCCTAACGTGTAAAGGACGAACTTAAAGATAGCCTTGCTGTATAGACATCATTATTAACGTGTACGCACATCGATTTGAACAAAGGAAATGTTTTCGGTTTTTAGGTGATGGAGAATGCCACTGTCCTCACTTTCCTATGATTACGTCATACTGGAATACTATACCAATAACCCAACTAATGAAAATGACACTTCATGAATACATTTTGCCAAATTAGTGAAATTTCAGCTAAGGGGGGAAATAACCACAACCTAAAACTGACTAAAACTACAAGTAAAGTGAATACACCTTGGCCTAATGTTTACGAATCGTATGAATTATCTTTCATATGATTCAGGAGAAATATTTTAGAAAAATGAAAAGTAGGACAAGACTTTCTACAAAGTTTTCAAAGTGAATTGTTCCTATGAGGTAGAATGACCACCTATTGAGAAATAAAATTAATGGTGAGAGCAAAATACGTATTTTGTAAATTTGATTTTTGTAAGCACTTCTAACAAACTTTTAAGGTATCAGTCTATTCTTTCTGCGCCTGCGGGTCGTTGAAACTATATATAACGCATATAACGCATACTTGGCTCGGGTACGCACGTTTTATTAAATTGACAAACACTTTCACACAGAAGAAAAAGCATAATTATGTAAAGTATTTTTGTAAGGAAGAAGAAAGAAAAGAAGAATTCTGAAATACGTGACAACCATCTCACATATATTAATGATATTAATGATATATGATGACCACAACAGCGTGGGGATCATCTAGAGACTAGTTTTGTTAAACGATAGAATTCAAAATCTCTGCGAAGGAATAATATAATGTGAATCTAGAGTGTTGTAATGCGGTCAGCAGACCGGATCAAAAGTGAACACTTACTGGACAGTCCAGTGTTAGATGTAGACATTAAATTAACATAAAAGACTTGAAGTAAGTCCATGTAGGACTTGCTCACCAACAAGACCAAATAAGCTTTTGTGGTTCCACCAACCCACCCCCATCCCTCCCCACCTTACCCCACCTTGAAATAATTCCATTACATGGTGTTGACGAAAAATCTTAGTTGTATAGATCCTAATGATCTATTAATTAATCGGTGAAATTGATGCTAAACAATTAACTTGAATATTCGCTTGTTAATGAGCTATTAATGACAGGGTGAAATAATGGAAAATCAAACAGACAATATTTGTGTAACTTTTGAGAAATTTAGTCAGCATTTCTGCATGTTTTAATTTTTTTTATCTTTATAAGAAGCTGTTGAGTTATGAATTTCTTTTTTAGCTCGATATAACAAATGAATATTAATGTTGGCCGCCGAATTTAATTTTAATTGTTATATATTTTGAATACATTCATTGAATGTTAATGGGAATCTAATAGTATATTAACAATTAACCGAATTAAATAATGTATAATCATATTAACATATATGTACGAATACCTTTAGAGAATACCGGGAACATTATTCTAAAAACGAGGGAAGAAAAACTAAATTATAATAAGATACATATGTTAGACCATATTTGAAAATGAAACCTTCAACGTTTGTTACTCATAACCTTCTGAGAGAAAAAAACTAATAAACTTAAAATCAACGCATTGATACATTTATGACTGATGATGATTGCTGACTCAGTGTTTTCTAGGAAAAGTGATATAAATTATTCTGCTTAATTAATAGTTAACGATAACCATGTTCATGGCTTTAAGTCGCGTATTCATAATGCCCATCGGCTTGGACTTACACAAGCCGTTTACATGAATCACATTTCCAGTGTCTACCGCAGACGGCTTAATGCGTTGATTCTCGGAACCAATTCAATGCTTCTAGTCATTATTGACAGTCTCAATATATATAGCATTGCATCAAGTACAAGATAATATTAGACTAGAAGTGGTTTCAAGGAGAATTCCGAAGATGCGATACAGCAATTACATGAATTATTAAATTATTACTTCACTTTTGCTTCAACATCTTGATCTTCCCCAAAAAGAATTTAAAAAAAATATACGAATAAGGAGAATATGAAAATGGGGGGAGGGAGGTCTTTGAACTAATTTATAGTCCATTACTGTCATATACGTATATTTAAACGCATGAACTTTGGTTTACAGTGACTGCACTCAAATTTGGTTCTCATCGTTTGTGTGGAAACAATTCGGATAACCATGGCAACAAGAATTTGCATGCCATGGCAACGACACTTTCTGCTCCTTCATGACTGTGCCATCGGTCTGTTCACAAACATACAACCGCTTTCTTTCTTTCCTGTGTCAGTGGTATGCGTACCGCGTCTTCTACGGCAGCCTTGAAAGGCCATCAGGGCGCGGTTTCGTCTTCTGCTCATTACTCTTTCAGTCTTGGCTCTTGTCACTTCAGGAATAGCCGTTCATCATTCCCATAACGGAACTATGTTCCTTAGCGCGTAATCTTAACGCAGTTATGCTGTCAGTCCTTCTGTCCATTCCGTTGTCTTGGCAATGGAAATCGGGGAACTGTCCGTTGTATGCATTCATATTTGGCGGGGTGACGTGAGGTAAGTACGTACCCCCTGCGGCAGACACAGTCGGCGACATCGCGTTCATTACGGGGTTAAGGTTATGTGTAGCCACGCCCATGAAGCTAGGCAGACCTCCTTGGGGCACCATACACGAGTTAGCCGCCTGCGTCAGTTGCGTTTGACGCGTATCCATTGTAGGCGCTAATGGTGACGTCATATTCGTTGCCCATGGCGACGCAGGAACCTGAATATTCAAAATAAAACAAACAGATAAACACAAATGTCAAAAAACGTGAAATTACAATTTTCCTTCTTTTCGTAATAGAATATGAGTAATCACTCTTCTGAAAGTGACGTCACTGTATCTTGGTAGAGTTCCATTGGTCACATCTCTATCATTTTCTCAACATCGAGCAAAAATGACTTTTTTAGAAAAATTGTTCTAAAAAGAATCTGAGCATACACCAATCGTGGCATTACCATTACCAAAAAAAGAAAAAAAAAGACCGAATTTACCCCATGCTATCATTCCCCCGTACTTTTATATCGTTCGTGTGATTTTCATGACATATGTAGCACAGGTAATTTAAAATCAACAACATACGATGGCCTATGAAGAACGTTCGAAATAAGATGAAATAATCGCGAAAATTCGAGTTAAAGATTCGAAAATTCGCGATCAACCGACTGTCAAACTTTTTGGTATAAATGAATGGAGTCTTCCACATTAAAAATGCGGTATTTTTAGATAAATCTAATTGAAAGTCCGGTATCCCCCACCCCCCCCCCCCTTCTCAATCATGCAGAACATGCAAGTAAAAGTTTTCCAGTGTTTTAACCATTTTTGTGGATCATTAAGAAAGAACATGTTGCCTATATGCATACAGTGTATGCTTATTCATTCATCCGATAACATTTCTTTAATATGATGAGGCCTACATCAAGATAACCGTTATAAAACTTATTGTGTTGTTATACCAACACAGGAAGATGTTTTTGTAGATAGTTCACAAATAAAACGTGCAACAGAACATGCGGGTTAATTGAAGGTTAATAAGCATGCAAAATGAGCGGTAGGCTACTATATATATATATATAGGCCTTTATACATAGCAAAGCAATGATACTTACTTACACTTTCATGCTGAAATTCATGCGCATGCGTTTTGGATAAGCTCATGCATATGCAGTTTGCATATTTACCATTGGTGAGGTAGTGAGCTGACTGGGAGGGTCGGATGTTACCGAAGACACTTGGTTAGTTAAAGGACCCGTTGCTATGCCTGACGTGGGTGGACCGATGCGGCGAGAGTCGAACTCTCGCCTCAGATTCTGCAAATTACGACAAATGCGTAGCATAGCGCCCTCAACAGGGGCGGGCGTGTGATGAACAGCGTCCCCGGAGGTAAGCATTGGGAATCCCGATGAACCCACCTGGTGGAGCAAAGCGAATTTACACGGGTGACGTCAAACAACAGGATAACAAAGGTCACATGTTTGGGGTGGAAAGCGCTTTAAAGCTTCGAACGGAAACGGGTTGGTTAAAATGTTTAGTAATTTATTGGCTTAGTAACTTTACCAGTTCAAGCCTTGCAGGAGTATGTCGATGGTTAACAAGATTATCTTCTTCACATTGCACACAAATATTCCATTTCGGAATAAAAATGGAATTGGGGGGTACCGGCAACCAGACCCCCCCCCCCCAGCCCACTCCCCACATACACACAGCTTTGTTTATTCTTCCGCCCTAAATCCGCTACGTCAGACGCATTTTACCCATTTCTCGTCGGTAGCAAGACGACGAAAAACTTCCGAGGATATCGTGCAAACAACGAAGTGTATAAAGATTAAACATAAATTAAATGATGCAAATAAAGAAAACACACACATACAAACACAAATAAGCACTGCAAAAGCCACAGAATAATAAATTGAAAGAAAATAGAAAAAATTAAAAATAAAGAATATTCGATAAAAATATAACATTAAAAGCAGTTGGTTAGATATCAGTAAATAACAACAGCCACGAAAAAAACAAAACAACAACGGCAGCATTAACAACAGAAGCATTGTATGTCGATGTCTTTATACTGTGTATCTATATTCTGAGTGTGATTAATGTTAATGTGTAATGTGTAAAGTGTATGGGCTACGAAATGTTTGGAATGAAGTAAAATTTATGAGTTATAATTGGACATAAAACTTTCCACGATGGTAAATGTGTTGCCGAGTTGTGTTCTGCTAACTGCAATCTTAGTTTGATTCGACGTAGTATGTACAGTTAGGGGAGATTGTTGATGAAATATAAACTCCAGTTTTCAAGTACCTCGTTGAGTTTTACTTCCAAAATTTACAATCCATCCTCTCCCATATCGTATTTGCAATGTGTATGTAATAAATGGTTGGGGGGGGGGGGTATTCCGCGATAATTTCTCCTCCCTCACGTGACAGTTTGTGAATCAATA
>JAIPMN010002431.1:0-29959 GCA_020650975.1 Apostichopus californicus
CCATTAACAGGTGACATACACGTCGAGGTGGTTAGGCCATTCGCTTAGCACAGTGCTGACTAGGTAGGATGTCATATTTTCGTATTTTGGAAATTTGTTTAAAAAAAAAAATTAAAAAAAAAAAAAATCTTTCCGAGAAACTCCAGAGGTAATTTGGTACAAACAAAAGGATACCTAAGAGCCTTGTATTACAACGAAAGCAAAAGGAAACAGGAAAATCACAACAATAATTGTTTCTATCACAAACTTTATTGCCGATTTCGTATATACGGGATATTTTCTCTTTTTCAAATAATCGGAATCGGAATCGGTACGATTTTGAAAAAAATAATCGGTAATCGGTATTTTCTGTTATTCATAATCGTTTGAACACTAGTACTTATACCTTCCTCCACCAAAAGAAAGTGATGATTGATGTAAAACATGTCGCAGAATCGTTAATACGTAGCTAGGCCTATTTTGTCTCGAACAATTTCAAAGAACATGGCAACAAGAAAAAAATTACGTTTAGTGATAACAATGCCCAGAAACATATTCTTAGTGTGGTAAGCCACACATGTTAATATGCATGAAGTTGTGAACACCGAAATGAAGATTATCTATTGAATAATGCTGCAACGTATAAAGAATATAAAAGGAATCAGTCATCATGTTGACAAAGCATCAACCATTTAAGACTTTGATTCATCATGCGGCTGATGAGATATCGTTTTTACAAGCTGTTTTTGACTATTTCCTATCAAGCCCACCAACTCATGAATACTAAAATGAGTTGTTTTTCCAAAACAAGTTGTTCTTTAAAAGTTGTTTTTCCAAAGAACATATTCTTACTATGCAGTTACATACCAAGTATGAACTAAATCGGAGATGACATTTAAAGAACTTTATGTTAAGGCTGGCTCATTAATATTCATACAATGGGAACCACAAACAATAGGGCACATATACACATCATGGGGCATCTACCCACTCAGTATGACATTGAATCAACTTGTTGGTCTACGCCCATTCATGAATAATAATGAGAATGAATTGCTTGATTATATATATGAACATGTTCCTATCTTCAACTGACATAACCATACCAACTTATGAACTCAATCATATATACGTTAAGCGCCGCTTGGGTTAAACTCCGCCCACTCATCAATATGCAGGATGGGAACCACAAACAATAGGGCGCATCTACACATGGGCCTTCAAGCATGACATTATTTATCCCGTCCATATTCCATCCTAACATCCCATAAATTTCCTTGTCAGTATTTCCTTCTAAGACATAACGAATTAAAAAATAATCGTGAATATTTTTTCAATATTTTGCTTCAATCACAAACTTACAGTAGCTATAGCTATGAGAGCAAAGCATATGCTATAGGCTAGCTGCTTGAAGACAAGAAAGACACCTGCACTCGACAAATGTTCGCATAAAATCCCCACAAAGCTCCGACTAACATCACAATAAGTCAAAATGGAAATCTAGTCTAACCATCTATTGATTCACTCATATTGTGTCGCAGTTAGTTGCCCCTAAAGACATTCACCGAGTAATTTCATTATTGCTGTTTCCTTCGACCACATGGTAGCCTAACACCACACTCAGTCAACTGGAAAATCTAGCCTAACCATCTGTTTATTCTTGGAATTTGTGTTGCAGTTAGCTGACCCTAAAAATAGTCACTGAATGCTTTCATTATTGCTGCTATCTTCAACCACATGGTAGCCTAACACCACACCAATCTAGCCTAGCCATCCGTTTTCAGAAAAAAATTACTGTGTAGCCTTGTTTACAAAGTGTCAATTAGCCGGAAATCGGCAGTTGTTTTGTAGCAGTGTGCTATGTCTCGGAGGGGGAATATAGTATTTTACGAACACACGAATAAATAATAATACAGGGTTCCCTTTTATTAATTGATTACCAGTCAGAAACACCCTTAATATAACAGTAACCTTTCAAAGGTTTCTAATGATGTCGGAGGGAGATGAAAGGTAGTAGTAGGGATAGAAGTTCTCAAGAACAGTAGTTATGTTATTAGACCCACGGTAGGGGCTATGCAATTTACGAAGAAATATTTTGGGCTAAAGCTTAACCGTTCGGATAGTAAAAACGGTCATCCCGTTACAGAGTTAACCAGATGACAGCTCTAGCGTCTAGTACTAGAGGAGCCCTAATATTACAGAAGTCAAGCTACCTTCATAGGTATTTTTGCTGATGTTTTTGGAATTGTCTGAGACACTGCAGTAGGCCTAGCAGATTATTATGGATTCTACAACATGTTTCACTTTGTACATAACTTACTTTTGGTGGAAAAGTTTTAATATCGTACTGCACAGAAATCTTATTTTCCAATGTGCAATTACGTAGCACCATGTATCTGCCAAACCTTAATTTACAGAAAGTGATTGATGTTGCAGATCTGTACTATGGAGACTTGGAACAGCAATAACAGCAGTGAGTGAAATTTGCATTTTGGCGAGTAGATTGTTAGCCACAGACGCCAAATGGCGAATACTTCTAAAAATACTTGTCGAGGACTATTGGTTCTTGACAAAAATTAGTTTACAACTTGCTTCAAGTTTGCAAGGTTATGCTGAAATGATAGCCATGATATTGGGGTTTGACTAGTCTACGACTCACTGGCCAAAATGTCGAGCGCAGTGCCTATTTCTATTCGCCAAAGCTGAAATTCTACTCACCAAAGGCAAGTGTTATTGTCAAGGCCTGATGGACAGTCAAGAAGTAGAATTGAGTTTCATACTGCTGATGATTGCTTCAAGCCCCCATTTTACTACTTCAATATTTCTTAAGAAGTTGTTGATTTTTAAAGTTGGTAAATAGATTTGTAGTATCTACTACAAGTTTGAAAGTCTGCATAAAATACATACCACCTAGGCATAGTCCTTGACTGTCAGTACAAATAACACCGACAACTCCTTGTTGGTTCATTCTGGAAGAAAAGAGCGGTTTAAAACATATCATCAATATATACATTACATTCAAATAACTACAAATTAATGTTTCTAACTTTTCCGTCTTTCCAATGAATCCAAATGAATCCAAAGACATGTTTCACCCGCACCACCCAACCCCCCATCCACCCAACTCCCACCCATTGCATTTTGATATTGATATCAAGTGTTATAAACTGAAACTATATAAGGGTGGTAATTTTGAGGGCCTCTGGGTGTTTTGGCCATTCTAAATTGCAATGAAGATTCAAATGCTCATCCCTGAAAAAGCAACTTTGCCTGAGGTATGCAATAGCCAATGGCAACACACTTGGAAGGTAACTGGGAGTCTCCTTATTTAATTATTACTAAGTTCAAAAAGATGTTTTCCACGTGAACTACAGCCAATGAAAATAGTCAGTGATCTGCGATGCATTAGATCTATGAGTGATGAATACTTGGTAAACAAAGCTTACATTGAAGTTACTTCTATGATTACGAACAGAGGCCGAACAGGTAAACTTGAAATTATTCAGGAATATTTTGTTAATTCCAGGACAGAATAGAAATCCTGGGACACTTTTAATATGGGGATGGTACATGAAATTTGGGGACTGTCACAAGAAATTCAGAACATTTGGTCACCCTTTGATAAAACTAATTTTAGCTACCCATCCTGCAAGTGTATGCCAGCCCTTTTGTTAGGCTAAGTAAGCTAGGCCTGACATTTAGATTCCCCTGCACGCACATGGGCTTATCATTGTAAAAAACCTGCCTACCAGACATATATTATATTACAGTCTGTCACTGATGTTAAAAAAAAAGCGAACACGATTCGCTTGTTTGTTGTCACCGTCTATGAGCACATGGTCATTGCTACTTTACCCGAGACCAGTCACTTTTTTTTAATTAGCCTAGCCTAGGCCTAACACTAACAGTATCACTACCACAAGTAACAGTTAGGCCTGGTCGTGTTATGGTTTAGCCTACTGTAGTGTGGCACAGCCAGACGCTAATGATACTAGTTAGACATTCGGTTATGGATATCACCTCCCCTAATGAAAGAAATGTACCACGTACGTTTCTTCAATTTCATTATTTAGACCAGTCTCCATGTTTGAAGTCGATACTTTCGAAGGTAAAAAGCTGACAGCTCTATGTTATTGTAACTGATGGTTTCGTGCGTAACTTCTCAATGCAAAGCTTGTGAACTAGTGTTGCTGTCTGCAGCTCTGCGACGTAATGTGAAAAATCTGGGTGACCAGTACGAAAGATAAATTTCCAACGAAACTGAGGTCAAGCATCGTATGAGCCAACTGGGTAATCGGCTATATTGAGATCGAGAATAGGCTATCATGGCCTACGCACCTCAATGTTTACCGCAGTCATGCAATCATGTGATACAGGAGATACTCAGGTGAAAACAATACCATAGCCTTTAAGTTCCATAAACATAAGTCAAGGAAATTAATCACTTTCTTGATGGCAATCACTATATCCATGAATTCTGTTGCGTTTATGCCATGTCCATATTTTTCTTTTTAGTTTCTTTCATCATAGAATTATTTAAATGCATTTAGCAAATTATGCAATTTAGTTTAGATTTTCATTTACTTGAGATGAAAGATATTAAAAACAGCCATGATAAATATTACAGATGAATTTGATATGAACTTGATATTGCATTAATGACTGACCTGCTGTAAAGTGACATGTTAATTGAAAGGGACGAATTTCTTTATAAAGGTTACTGGTGCGAATCCTGTTCAAGCCAAAGGTTTTGTGCTCTTGCTGTTCCATCGTTTATACTTTTGCATTTAGTTTTCTGTTATTCATTTACTAATAAATAGAGTGCCGACATCTTAGTCATAGTGTCACATTTCAATCCATTACAGAGTTACCTGAAACTAAACATATTAAACTAAAAGGTATTACTCCTCATATTAAATCTGGATTTGAGAAGTCATTTCAAAGAACATATGGTCCTAAAGAAACTTAAATTTTTCAAAAGCCAAAAAAAGTTTCACATAGGGTTATGATATTTCATATGAAGAAAAGGAGTACAAGTTGCGATGACCTTGGGTGGGGTCTAGGATGAGGGTCCCCCTACCCTTTGAAGAGAAAAAAATTACGTACATAGAGCAAAATATTTGAAGATAAAATGCTAAATCTAGCAGGTATCTAATTCAACACATGATGTCCATGGAGGTGGCCAAAATCCAACTTAATATGCATTTAAAGATCAATTGAATTAGACTATAAATATTGATAACTTACCTTCCTGCGCTCAAAGCTAGATTTCCCGATTTCAAGGTTGAAACTTTTCCCACTGTAGTTAACACAACCACCTAAACAGCTACCAAAAAGTCTTGACTGCAGACAATTATTAAAACATTAGTAAAAAGAGGGCACAGTCGTAGGAAATTTGAAGGTATGGTAAAAACCTTGTTTTTTATAATGCATGCAGTTCGTAGATGACTGGATGAAATTGCTCTTGAAAGTTTTCTCTCTTCCAGATAAAAAAATTGGTAGAAGAAAATATAAAACTTCACATTGAAATATTCCCTCTAGATTCCTTATCAATATATAGTTACATACAATTTTAAAATAGGACAAGAAAACACTTGTTTAGAGTATTAATTTGTGGATTTAATGTCTGCAGTTTATACAATGCAAAGACGAGGAAAAAACGCCAACTCTGACATTGCACACAGTGCACACACACACACACACACACTGACTAACTCACTCACACACTAACTCACACAAACAAGCACATACATGGTTGCATAACAATATCAACAATAAGAAGAGGAAATATTATCCAAGGGTGTGTCCAGGATTCTAAAAAGGACTGGATGTGGCCCAGTGGTTGTTTAAACCTTGACACCCTATCAGGGCTACTGAGGTCCTCCCTAAGGAAAAACCATAGACTTTTTGAGATGTAATGATGCATTCTGAGGCATATTTAGGCTATTAATTAGGTCTGCAATTATGTCTACATGCATGGTACTAATAAGTACTCTTTAATTTGTTTTGAGACTGAAAGTGGGGGGGGGGAGGGTGTGTGGGTATAAATAGGTTGTCCTAATATGCCTTAGAATGCAACATTTTAGATCTACAAGTTAATTGTTATTTTGCATATCCTCCTACATTGGATTCAGCTTCAACAACTTCCAAGCCTCCCTCCTCCTCCTACCCACCCACTCCCCCCCTTTCTTTTTTATTAAAATAACCTGCATATATCCCTGGTACTTTTCCTGACTGAGTGAAACATTTACTTCTCTAAATTTAACACACTTCAATGTCTGAAAGTACTTTCCACATGAAGGTACTGTTGGAAACTTCCAGCAATTTTTGAGCTCATGCTAAAATTTGGGGGCCAATTTACTAATGACCTTTAACACCAGTGTTTGTTATATACCTTAAAAGTTTACGTCATGCCAAAGGTTTACTCTGAGCTTAGTGGCAGCTGTATCGAAGCACACACATTATCAATTGCACGATGAGGATGATGAGGAAGAGAAAACCGACACTGACAAGCTAAAGGCACTTGCGTATATATAATGGTTCACAGGTATGAAAAACTCCTCTTCTGACGTTATGCGAGATTGGTCACTCGGGTTGCATAAGAAATATTTTCTGCAACGTCTACCATGTCCAAGACAAATTATCGCAATTTTTGTTGCTGAGCCTGTTGGGAGGGGGGGGGGGGGGCATGTGGCCTAGTGTTTTATGAAAACCTCAAAATTGCCCCGTTTTCATAAGTAAGAAGTGCCCCTTTTCAATTAAACTTGTTTGTTAGTTTCGTAAAATTATAAAGAGCCCTTCTGACATTCCAGAAAGTACCCTTTTTGTTGAACACCTTAAATATAATTGTTAATTAAAAAATGCCTTGCTCTATTAAAATATTCAGAAATGATGCAATTAATTATGATCAATTTGTTGGGAAACATGAAAACACTTTGTGGTACAGAATATGTATAGCAAATCCAGTTTGTTTGAAAGTTATGAGAAAACTTTGTGGTTGCTCGTCAAATCAAATCATATCAAAGTCACATGTCCCACTGCCCCTCAAAGTTTGTGCCCCCACGCCCCTCCCATCCTACCCTAGCTGAAAGAACCCTTCTGTGGGTCATGTCTCTGTTAATCATATCCAAACCTATAATCCAACATTCTTTCTTGTTCTATAGTACTGCACACAATCTTTTCTACAGTTCAAATTCCATTAACATAAAATGACAAAAATGTCAAATTGCAACTACATAGTACCTTTTGGATATGATTTACAGTTACTGAATCTTACATTATTAGACCAACAATTCTACATACAGAAAATAACAATGGCACACTACACTTGAGTCTCGTAAACCTTATCACCCAAACCTTCCTTCTTACGTGGACAACATCTTACCCCACCTGGCTATAAAGTCCCAGTTTAAATGTAGTTATCAGTATCCCAAAATATAGTTAACGCTATTAAGATAAAAATTTGATGTTGATGTTGATGTTGATTGTGATATTTTATTTTGTATTGATACCAACTTTATTTTTTAACAAACTAGATATTTTCTTTGGCTTTTGTTTTAAGCAAAATCCTCCATTTGAACTCCTTTATTTTACATTATTTAGTAAGAAAACTCACTGAGCAGTGATCATCTTGTAAAAATTTGATGTAAAAATTTGAAATGTATTTCTAAAGGTAGAAAATCTGAGCAAGGCTCAGATAAAGAATAAGGTGCTAAGACTTTATCTTAATTATTGTACTATACTCTTTAAAATTTATTACCTGTTTGGGATTTACCCCTTCTGTAACTTCTTCCTCTCTACTAAAGCTTACAGAGAACCTTATGCTTTCACCTTTGTTTTCTCTGTGATTGCAAAGCCTTACAAACAAAACAGTTACATGACACTGAATCATAGTGCCTAAAGATCAGTAAATGATAAGCTGCATAGAAAACTTACACTATGCTTTAATATTAAATGTACGTTTCCTTAACTCAAGTTGTGCCACAACGAAAATTTAAAAAAAAAATCAATTTCGTAAATATATTACTCGTGGAAGAAACGAATGACTTATCGGTTTAAAGAAGAAGAAAAAAACTGTTGGCGCCATTCTTGCTGTTTGCTATAAAACTCAGACTTTAATAGACTTGAACTTGAGGACATTTCAACCTACCCGTTACAATTTATCCTTTCATACTGTTAGTTGACGGCTCTCCTACAGGTAGGACACATCAGAATCACCAGTAACACCTCATCTCTCACGAAGATACTTTGAGAATTCTCCAACGACGGACGCCACCGTCCGCCATTATCTGGAATCGCACTTGCTATTTCCGTGTTCTTCTTCGTGAATTCGTCTTCCCACACGAGAGGTGAAGGATGCTCTGCAGTAACGACACTTGTAGAACATCGGTTTCTCGGTCAGAGGTTTATGGATTTGTTTCTTCCTAAATTTATAGATCTTTGACGAATACTTGGCTTTGACGTACTCCGCCAACCTTTTCTTCTGTATTCGTGTCATTTGTTCCTGAGGTGTCTTAGTATGTCTCTGCTGAGATCTGATAGGGTAGGGTGGATAGTCTTGAGTGGTGACCGGGGTGAGTTCGTTGCCGTGCAAGTGGCAGGGCGGTGGATTTTTTAATGACATCTCTGTGGGACTCTGCTGTTTATCCTGAGAAGTACGTTTTGGAATCGTCCGCTGAGATCGTTGCTCGTTCGAGCGAGGACTCGATCCTGCCCTGGCTCTGCCTTGAATGATGGAGAAACAGAGAGAAGATAAAAATGCAATATTAATTATGTATAGCATTTTTATTGACAATAATTAATTGTTTTATAAAACACTTTATTATGAAACAAAACTGATTCATCGTGCACACAAAATTCAGCATTCCAATTACCACAAAAGCACTTACTTTGGAAATATGTTCTTGAATTCAATATAAAAATACTAATAAATCAATATATTCTTACACTTCAACGTCAAGATTGACGTTTGCAGATGACACTGACAGAGTTCGAGTATGATATGTTCATAACTCTCTAGCAAAATGGCTCGTACATATGCTGTAGTTTTGTCGGTACAGTGTCATGTGATCAATCAGGTGATTGTTTCAAATAAGCTCTCACACAACAGAACAGTCACTTAAAACAAGATTGATTATTTCACTCTGATATTTTTGGCATTATTCTCTACATCAAATGTCACCAACCAAATGTTGCTACTTCTCACCACCGAAAGATTTATCGTGGAAAAAAATTGGAAAATATGAGCCCTATTTTGCTTCTATATTTTAGGATTTGTCGGTTCAATTAAAAACTTAAACTTTGCCTACCCATTATGCAAAAATGATCATTGCATAATATTGCAATACTTGATACTGTGGGACATAATCTCATGATTCAAATGGTTCCTAGGAAAGAAATGACAAGGGAGTTTGAATTTTGACATTCTCAACATTATCATGTTCATTAAAAGAAGCAGAAAAAAGAATTTTCAGTTTCCAATTTTTCAATGTCCAACTTTAACTTTAAAGGAGGTTGATTGAGGGCAAAATATCTATACAACTAAATAAAGGGTCCTAATTAATCATAGTGAGTGCTCGTAAGAATACCACACAAGTAGCTGTTTTATTTTCCAAATAGTTAAACTTACATTTTTCAATTTTTTTTTTTAAATGTTGGAGAAACACTGCAAATTCACAGCAAGAACTATCTTAACTTTCTCTAAAAAGGGTCTACACTACTGACATAAATTTTCTATTCCCAAATATTAGTAAGCTAGAAATAGCTAGAAAAAAATAAAAAAAATAAAAATTATCTCCTGAGAGGTGATTCTCCAAATTTCTTCGGCCGTAAATTTCTTTGGTCGAGATTCAGCCTGGTTGACGATTAATTGATTTTCTGTATATGTTTAGGCAATACTGATAACTTTTAACCTATCAAACAATAGCACAATAACAGCTGCCATCATAATGCTTTCAATTGTCTAATGAAACAGATAAGACTCTTTTTTCTGTTCTTTCGTTATTTCTTTCTAGTCACTTTGCCAAAGATATGACAAAGACAATTAATCTTTCCGTCATAGAAGCTTCTTTTTTTTTTACCTTGTGAAAACGTTATTTTATAAAAGCTTCCTTGGTTAGAATGCTGCATGTGCAAAAACTAGCGTGCATGCAAAAACAGCATGTTAATAAACAGCTTTTTTGAAATAATAAACAGCATGTTCAAAACAAAGCATGCTTCAAGTAACATCATGTTAATAAACAGCATTTTTAATAAAATAAATAGCATGTTAATAAACAGCATTTTTAATTAAATAAACAGCCTGTTTAAAACAAAGAATACTTAAAAAAAAATGCATGTTCAAAAAATATCATGTTAAAAATTGTCTTGCTGTTTCAGCAGCATGTCAAACTGTCATTGGGGAGTTGTTAAAGTCGGGTGGTTATTTTTGCTCCAGGGACACATTGCAATAAGCTACTACACAGACAATACATTTTCAGTTACCCTCTTCAAAAGGGAAGACTCTGGCAGCCGACACTCCTTTCTCTTTCCCCTCGTTTGGCTGTATCCAAACATTTCGTTTTCCCAGTTTTGATTCGGTAGGCTTTTTAATTCTCATGTCACGCTTGAATCTGCAAAATTTACATCGGCTTGCAGAAAGTCGGCAACGGCACGAAATAGCGGAACTGACCGTAGACCGGGATCGAACGGCCGGGTAAATGATATCCGACAAAATGGTCACTTCCGGCTCAGTGTCAGAGTTATAAGTTTCCAGCTTCATAACCCTGCTGTCTGTGAAGCCACCAGAGAAATTGCACTTTAACAATCCATCTGGCAGTTTATTTTGCGGTTCCAAGTTTTCTCGTTCGGTTATAAAAATGCTATTTTTTTATCTACATTATGATGTACAAGCTTTATCAAGTACATACAAGCATTATGATGTACAGGCATTTTCCTAACTATTGGACTTAAGGAGCATGCAGGGGCCTAGCTAAATTCCAAGCATGAACGGCATGGGCATTATCTAATGCGAATGTTGTCAGCTTTAAGCATGAATTTATTTTAATACTTTGCAAAAAGATGTAAACAAAAAATGAAACAAAAACATAAACCTGTTTGAGTAATAAACAAACAGACGAACAATCAAAGAAACAAACAACCTATACTATTAGAAGACCAGCTACTAGGCAATGATAAAAGAGCTGCTTTCAGTGCAAGTGTGAAAACACAGACTCTCTATTCTGCTCCTAAACAATGAGCTCAATTTGTGAGCAGCGATAATTGAATGTGCACCAAACGACTAACAATGTCATCGACATACACGTAAATCTGCATCGCTTATATGGCGGGCCATCAGTCTCAAATCGTGGGGAACCGACTTCTAACGATTTAAATTGACATATACCAGTTTAATTCTATATATCATCGATTTAAATCGACATATACCAGTTAAATTCGACATATCATCGATTTAAATCGACATATACCAATTTAAATCGATGATAAGTAAAATAAATCGGTATATGTCAATTTAAATCGACATATACCAGTTTAAATCGAAGATATGTCGAATTAAATCGGTAGAAGTCAATTTCCGTGGACTTATACCAGTTTCTAGCAACTCAAATTGACATATACCTATTTAAATCGACATATCACCGATTTAGCTCATTAACATATTTCAAATCCCGATTTCGGTGATTTCCGATTTAATTTGACATATCATCGATTTAAACTGGCAGATGTCGATTTAAATTGACATATACCGATTTATTTTACATATCATCGATTTAAATTGGTATATGTCGATTTAAATCGGTATATGTCGATTTAAACTGGTATTAGTCAAATTAAACTGGTATATGTCGATTTAAATCGGTAGAAGTCAATTTAGGCTGCTAGAAACTGGTTTAAGTCGAAGGAAATTGGTATATGTTGATTTAAATCGGTATATGTCGATTCCCCACGATTTGAGACTGATGGCCCGCCATACGCTTAACGCCGACTAGGAGACGCGCAAAGACACGTACCAACCCATGGAGGGTCATGTGACATGCTCCCCAATTAGCTCCTAACTCTTATCATACTCATTGTATGTGCCGCATATTAACTACTCATGTCACGATAATTGGCTGCCACAGTCCAGGTGAAAAATAAGCAAGTCCCAGAACTTTAGCCGATTGATACAAGCCTTTCAATGTTTTCCGCAATTTTCAATTCCAAAGCTGCTATTTTCTTTCAAACGATTTAACTGCAGATGATAGGCATGTAACATATCAGGACTGTACACAATCTACATATGCATAGGCAGCAGACGGCAGCAGTCTCCTTGCAGTATCTGCACAACCAGGCGTGTAACCTGATAGGAGCGAACACCATCCACAGTCTGTAAGATTCTGACTGAACAGCAGATGCTTGAATAGTAGCTGGAGTCTACAGTGCGGATCAAGCCTTCTCTGACACAGATGACATCACTAATTCATAATCATCCAAACCTAAGCAATTAACCTCAAATTTACCGTCAATGCATACATGTAATAGCGGCTTTCTGTTGTCTACAAAACTCCTTTCACTTCAAACTGACATAGGTTTTAATAACATGTTAGTAGTATAGGGGGGAGCATGTCACATGACCCTCCATGGTTGGTACATTTTTCTTACTGTGTAGCAAGGCATCCAGATTTATGTATATGTATATGTGTATAAATATATATATCCATAAACAAATTGTCAAACAGGGTACAATTTGAATAGCCCAAATGGGGTTTATAACAATATTTTTCAGGAATAATGCTAGATCCCTGTAATATTAATTACATGTACTACCCCTTTAATGTCCTCCCAAACTGTCATATTAACCCTGTTTTCCTGACACCAGCATGCCTGACCTGACAGCTAACACTGGACATATCTCATTCGTCATTCTATGGTCCACTACTGTTTCCCACAATGCAACAATATCTTGTTATTTGTGTATGCTGTAGACTTAAGAAATATATCAGGTAACAGTCATTGTTATGTTTGCATGTATCACTCACATGGCTTGAAGTATGTTATCAATTTATCAATCAATCAATCAATCAATAACGCCTTTGCTAGTGACGCTATCAACACAGCGATTAGAGTACCAAAACAACGTTTTGATCCATGTTTTAAGTTAATGCAACAAGAATTATTTTAATTAATTTTATGAAATCCACCTTCTCAGGATTCATTGAAACTAAATGTGACTTTGTACAGCTGCAACATACCAAACTAGCAAGTAACCAGTGGCTCTGTTCACAACCACATATACCTGTATACTAAGTGGCTAACCTGTCATAACTGGTTATGTAAATACTAACCGGAATTGGTAGAACATTGCGCTTTAACTCTACCCAAGACTTGTCTTTGCTATTTCGAATTTGCATTAACTGGTTAAAGGAAACAAAACATCAAACACTTAATGAGTAACCGTTGCAAATAGTCAAAAATTTCTACCTTTGTGCCGGAATTTCCTATCTCTATGCTTCTCCCAGCTGAGGCGTCTTTTCTCTTTACCATCAGATTTATCGGAACTTCTGGACCTCTTTTTCCGTTTTCTCTTCCTGTATCCTGTAAGACCGTGGAATGAGTGAGAAACACAAGAAATTATCGAGCTACGCTACGGCTGAACACGAAAGGAAGGAAAAACCCTTGAGACGTACCCGGGGTGGAAAAAGGGATCCCAAAGGGACTTAACAGGAGCGAACTCACCAAAACGGGAGATAATAAGGCTTCAAGTGAGCTGAGCGGATGCGAAACAAGCATCAAAACCTTTGATGTAGACTTGCAACTGAACAGAGCAAGTCATGGGGAAAAGAATGACCATGCCAAGGCACCGGATCTGGCTAGACAGAGCTGGCTAGACCGGCTGCCCTTGGCAGGCTACGGTATAGTTGGTGGTAGTTTTTGTTGTAAGTTGAGTGCCGATGGCGCGGGAAAATGCATAAGTAATTTGTCCAGAAGTTAAGTCGTTCCCTCGTTAGTATTCAATGTACAGTTTAATGTGAACAGACATGAAGAGATTGGCTGGTTTTTTCTTGTTTTCAATGTCACAACAATAGCTAAATACTTTCAAGGAGTTTTCTTACTTTTCATTACAAAATATCAAAGAGCCAATAATGTCTACAACACTCATATAGGTGATAGATTCATGACATGTAGTTCTTCAGCCATTACAGCAAACCCCAAGGGGGCATGGGGAGTGACACAGGGCAAAGGGGGGATGGGGGGTGGAAGCCTGGTTTTGTGAAAAATGTCACACATGCCCCTCTTTGGTTACAATTTGGTAACTTCTTTCCATTTTTTGTGACTACAAGGAGTGTCCTTTTCCCATTTTGCTCCGTTGTCGTAAAAAAAATTAAGACAAACGTGTAAATAAAATGAGCTCTCTTGTTGAAAAGCAGCATGCAAGTACTGGAATTAGTGGTATGGAATACACAGATGATCAACTTGGCAGAATGCTTTGAGGTGACTTTGTGGTTTCCCTCCCTCCCCTTCCACCCCCCCCCTTCCCCGATCAAATTCAACCAAATATTGGCTAAGAATTGACTAAAACACGAGAGGCAAGGACTGACTAGATTGTGAGAAGTCTTTTTCCTTCTTCGGTGATCTCATCTCACTCCTCTTGATCGTCTGTTTCTCATCACTTTCGTCCTCGTCGGTCGATAAGATGATGATCTCAGGAATGGAACTATTACCAGCGCTGCTGCTGTCGGTCTTTACCGGTTCTTCCCACTCTGTCAACGAAACGTACGTGCCGTTAAAAACTCTCGCACAAAATATTCCCCTCAAAGATGTGTAAAAAATTGATTTCCTTCCTCCCAGACAAGTACCCATGCGATGTAATGAAACCAAACTTTCCTTTCTGTAAAAACTAAGTCTTTCTGTTTCGAGCATGGGCGCATCTCCACCAACTTTTTTCAGTGGTGAGGACATGATAAACAGTGTCCCCACCAATTTGTCTTGACCAAACGCTGCATCTCAAACTCCCCTGTTTTGAACTTTGGCGCATTTTGATCCAGCATTGTGCAAATGACATGCAGCAGTTCTCATTTTATTATAATTAAATATAGGAAAGAAATCGCATTTGCGGTGGTCTATAATTGTTTTCTGGGAGAGGACCCCAGACCAATTGTATACAAAAGTCTACTTGGATTATTTGTCCCCTGATTTTTTTTCTGCCGATGCCTATGTATTTCCCCAAATTAAATTTCTAAGCCATGAGGAGGTTTGGGAGCATAATTGGGTCTGGGAAGTGTTATTCCTGGCGATCTGGGAGGTATATTTGCCCAAAATAATTCTTGTACGCTACGCGCAAACCCATGGTCGCGCTCCGCTTGGATAGTATCAGAGAACAGACACGCGTCCCCACCATTATCCAAGACTGATCTGCGCCCATGGTTTGAGTCCCAGCATCAAAATATCAGGCCCTTTAGGGTTCAACTAATGTCAAGAAAAAGAACTAATGTCAAAACTAATGTCAAGAAAAAGAAAAAATTCACAAGATTTGGTTTTTGTTTACCTTGTAGAATGTTTTGGTCATCAGCAGTCATCTGAATGGCTATCGAATCTGCTGAGAAAACAACAGAAGTTTGGAATGGTACTATTAGACACGGCGCACAGAACAATTTACGCTCTCTCGAACGCAATGGTGCGAAGAATTCTGTGCGAAGATGGAGTCAGAGTTTATAGAGACATGGCAGGTGCTTGAAAATAGTCGGACTCTTTTCTGATTTCATTTTCTATGTTGACTAAACGGCTTCTTTATTGTAAGACACACAAAACAATTTCAGTACAATGCCTCAACATAACCTCACAGATCATCGACGTGGCCCCCAATAAAATGCTAGAAGAAATTCAGATGGTCACCAAGGCTCAAATTTTAAAAGCCATTTAACTGTCAATCTAAATAATATTATTCCTCATTGTAACATCTACACTCCTTAGAATGTCTTTTGATCTTTAACCTTTAAAAAGATTCCCAGATGCCTGATACTCCCCAGAGATATTATCTATCAAGAATTTACTAGAAAAATTGCAGGTGAGACTGAAACCACTCTTGGGTCCTAATTTCCGTGTCAAGTGTTCTTTGCAGGGTGAGCTTGCTCACAGTTATATATCCTCTCAACCTCCTCCCCTCCCCCCTCTGCCTTTCCCCAACCCCATCCATACATGAAGGAGTGATGCAAGCATACCACTGGCAGCACCAATTTCCTGTTCTTTTCCATTCTCCTGCTGAAGTCCAAATTTCTTGCTTCGGTTCTCTTTGGTTTCCCAGGGCCTTGAAGTTTGTTCATTCGCTAAAACTGAAAAAAGGCAACAACGATAATATGTGTTAATGATATAAATGAGGTCTTACCACCTATGTGATATTTCCTAAGGAAGAGATAAAAGCAAAAAAAAAAAAGAAATTACATGAGAAGTTTTTTTCTTTTTTCTAAAAAACTTTGTATTAGGACAACATTTGTGGGTCTATATTTGGTGTTAGAGAGAGTACAGACAATACCCTACGATACCAGAAAATAAATATCCTAGATTTTCTGTAACAAATCCCTACAGGTTAACTTCATTTGGGTTTTGTAAATATAATAATAATAATAATATAGAACCCAACCTGAGCAATCTGCTGAATGTGCTTTACACGTGCCAAGTTAAAATGACAAATTAATAACACTTAGAAAGTTGAAAAATTTTAAAGCCACGCTTAAACTGTTCAAGAGATCTTAACTGATCTTAACTGAATCGGAAGATAGATACAAAAGCAAAGGCCCCTGTGCATCATCATAGCCGGTGCTGTGGCCGAGTGGATAAAGGAGGTGGCATTTGAAGCAATGAGGCTTAGCAATCGTGAGGTTTTGGGTTCGATACCCAGCCGGGTCATAGTAAGGTGGGTTTTTCAGCCAAGAGCAAGCTAAGGTTTTCCCATATGAAATGACTTTCTAAATTGAAAAGATTCCAAATTTGAGTTACAGTGTTGAATTGGCCTCTGTGTAGAAGAAGCTGCCATCACCAAAGGTCTTCATGCGAGACATTGGGACTTAAAAAGGTGATTTGGAAGAAAAGGGTCTGTTTTGTCACTTGTAGTGAAAATAGTGAAATGTTAACATACCTCTGGTAAAAGCAGTCTCCATATTAACTTGATGGCCCTGGTCTAGATGGCCAGTATCTGTTTCTTGATTTTTTCTTCTTCCTTTAAAGAGTAGCCGAAAAGGAAATTAGAGACCTAGAATTTTACAAAATTAATTCCACATCTACCAAACCTATAGAACACATGAATCTTCAATCAATTGTTCAACAAGGACTACTTTTTTCTTTCAAATCCTTTGGGTAGTTTCGTAAAAGCCACACAGCCAAATATAAGGACTTTCATGTTTTCCTAACCGTGACATTTGAAATATCCATCTTGCATTCACCCGATATTAACAAAAACAGATGTGTGCCCAAAGAATATTACTACATTACCATAATAATCTTAATACACATTTGCCGCTGCAGTGTAACGTAAATCATACCCATTTATTTATTTATTTTTTTGAAACAAATCTGTGCACCATTTAAACCTGTGCATCATCATAGCCAGTGCTGTGGCCGATAGGATTAAGGGGTGGCATTCGAAGCAATTAGTCTTAGCAATCGGGAGGTTTCAGGTTGGATACCCAGCCGGGTCATAGTAAGGTGGGTTTTTCAGCCAAGAGCAAGCTACGGTATACCCATATGAAATGACTTTCTGTATTGAAAAGATTCCAAATTTGAGTTAAAGTATTGCATTGGAAGCCACACCTAGATGTATGAATAACCTGGACCATTAAGACGATCGTGCAATACCTTGGGAAGCCTCCAAGCTCTCTTCCAGTTGTTTGGAAGCATCTAGCAATTCCATGTCTGATTTGGTCACACCTGAAGCTTCTTTCCCACCTTTCAAATTTAAAAATCACAAAAAGTTATAAAGAAGGGAAAAAATTTACAGTTTTACACTCAAACTTCCAAAAGCTAAAGCAGACCTTGCAGAATGTCAACTGTTTGAGATTGTAAAGTGCAGTCTGATCAATTCTAATTTAAATACAAGTAATTCAAATTTTTTGAATATCTTTCATAACTCTTTGCAGGGAACAAAATTTCTTCTTAGAAATCAAATTCTGAAACTACCGAATCAAAGATTAATAAGTGATTATTTTACTTTCAATAAAGGTCAAATAGAAAGTAGCATATTTCTGCCCACACCCCCTTCCACCCCCCCCCCCCATTTTCAGCCTGCTACTGTCTCTTCTTTATTTGCAATGGTCGAAACATGCTGTTTCAAATGTGACTTGAACATTATTTGAACGAATCATCAGAACTACCCCGTATGTGTGGATTATATTCAACCAGGCAAAGTTCCACAGACTGAAAGACATAAGAATATTGTGTCACTTACATTCTGAAACTAGATAAAGTGATACACTTCAAAAAAAATTAAAAAAGGAAAAAGAAAGGCCCTCCTCCTTTGTTTGCAAACATACAATGAGTAGAATATTTCCATTCATCTCCATAAAACAATTGACATGAAAGTAGACCAACTGATGTGAGGTATCGATTATTCAAAATAGCAAAACATATTTTTTGTAACTTTTGTATGAATTTCGATACATCATCTTTACATCTGAAATACAGACTGACCGTTAAACCATCATTTCAACAACATACCGTGGTCACAATGGTCGTCCTCTTTTTCATCTTCTTCATCTTCCTTATCATAATCATCCTCTGGCTTTTCCTGTTCCATGAAAGGCTGATGATCCAAGGAATCGCCGTTTGCAGAGACTAGAATTAAAAATAGATGGAATACATTTCTTAAATTTGATATCGTTGGGAGAGAGACGTATGAGAATAGTACCTTCAGAGAGAGTGATATGGAAAGAGTGCCAAAAGGATCGAAAAACTTATGCGGCTTCGTGGCGTAACGTGAGTCATAACGTAACTGGTTGTTGTTCTTTTATGAAAGTTCTCCTAAACTACTCGTCCTGAGAGAGTACCGAGGACTGTATTTACTAAAGCTTTATCAGAGTTCCAGTACTGAATAACGATTACAGGTACTTAAGCATGCAAGTACTCTTCATCGACTGCGAGTACTGAGTACTTGCAAGAAAGTTCCCCAGTACTTCTCACGTATCGAATACTTGTTGAGTACTGCAACACTGAATGAGTGTTGACATGATCAACTGACTTCAACCCGGGTGTGTTGACCTGATCAACTGACTTCAACCCAGGTGGTGAACTGAATACGTGTTGACATGATCAACTGACTTCAACCCGGGTGTGTTGACCTGATCAACTGACTTCAACCCAGGTGGTGAACTGAATACGTGTTGACCTGATCAACTTACTTCAACCCGGGTGTGTTGACCTGATCAACTGATTTCAACCCAAGTGGTGAATTGAATACGTGTTGACCTGATCAACTGACTTCAACCCGGGTGTGTTGACCTGATCAACTGATTTCAACCCAAGTGGTGAAACTGAATGAGTGTGACCTAATCAACTGACTTCAAACCCAGGTGGTGACATCAATCTGCCTCTCAATCATTCTTTCTTTCAAAGACAATGCCAACTTAAGTTTTGCTAACAGATTTTTTCTGGATTTGATTTTCTACTTTTCCACGAGTCTAGGAGTTTATATATAGCCTTGTAGTCTGGGCTAATTTTCATTTCCAACCTTTGCTTTATAATAAGCTTGCCGGTCATATTTAATTACTAAATTTGCAGCACAGATGACCATCGACTAGGTTCACCAGAGAACCTACTGCAATTTCCTCGATAAATTGCTGTGGACGAGTTGAACCATCATGCTAACTTAGATGGTAAATTAGCTCAAGTCCCGTTCAGAGGTGAGCTGAAACGAAAAGACACTAATCGACTCCCACTGTTACGCCACTCTACAGAGTTTATCTCCCGAGCCCTTTAATCCTTTAATCCTATCATCTTCTCCCCTTTCATCTCACCACCTTTCCTCTATGTTTTGGTCTACTCATTGCTCCATGGTCCAGTTTAGCTGTCTGTCCATCTGTCACTTTTAAATGAATTCGCAGTCTGTCTGTTTTTCGTTGCAGTTACGCTCTGAAGAAGATCCCTCCTAGGATTGGAATGGCAAACCCCTCTACCCTCTATTTATTTATTTATTTATTGAAATCCACTGGATTTTTGCTTGCAGTATGAATGGACGGTTTACCTCTTTGCCTGGTACCATCTTGTAGTTCAGACGACGCATTTGCAATAGGTTCTGCCTCGGATGCACAGGTGTATCCATTTAAGTGGACTTTATCTGAAAAGATGGAAGCAACGTATAACGTATAACTGCAAGCACAACAAGTACACAGAAACACAGAGATAACAGTACCTACAGTATAGAAAGTGAAAAATAATCGATATAACACTCCAAAACACACTATATGTGTTAGATATATAAAACTTTCATTATCGATAGAGCTGTGATAACTGTACTAAAATCAGGCAGCTTCTAAACTATATTTGTGATTTTATTCCAACAGTATGCCCTCCTTCATCCCCTCTGCCAGCACCGTTCCACACATCTCAATCAACTTTTGAGAAAAACATGACTCCCCCACACAGGGCGATCGTATCGTAAATCATATCAGACTCATATTCTTGTATCATGCCACAGAGTGAAAACCATACAAGGCTAAGCAAAACTACTTTCGGAAGCCACATTACTGATAGACTACTATATTTTCGTCCCAGCATTAATTAACATTAATTAACGTACTTGGTCCTGTGATGACAAAGGTGACCTCCTCGCCTGCCGTGAGCTTCAGATTCAGATTCTGATGGAAAACGTAACCAATGATAAACGAACAGAGGAGATGCTCGGCATCGCCGTGCTGGACGACTAGATGAAGCAGTTGCTTGGGATGACCTGTTGGACAGGAGAAAATGTTAACTTAGACATTTCATTTTGGCTAGTCATTGGCAATTACAACTTGGTCACCATCATAAGCGTTACTTAAGAATTGATCAAAATGAGAACTTTACACACAATTTAAGCAAAACAATATAAAAATACATATCAAAGGGAAACCATCTTCATTGCTTTGTTTCACGGCTAAAATATAGCACAACTTCATATTCCTCCAGTTTCTTTGAATGTGTGTTCTGCAATAGAGTAGCATCACATACCAACAAAGATTGCCTCATTTTCTTTCATAACTGTCATCTCTTTTGAAATTCTTTTTATAACAATTACATAAAGGCATGTTTTACAATAGTGGTCAGGTATGGATCAAGTCACTTTCTTTGAATAAATTTGAAGAAGAAAAGAACAAAGACTTCTTTCCTACATTTTATGCTTTCTTTCTGTTGTATGCAAAGAAGCAGTCAACACAACATAAGTATTTTACAACTGTTTACGATATCAACAATAAAGTTTACAGAATGGACAAGATGCAATAAAACATTATTATCAAAATACAAAGTCAATTACAACCACAGTAGTTTTACTTTGAAACTAAATGGTCTATTCATATAAAATTGTGTCATTGCAGAGAAGAAGGCATACATATAAAAATTGTATATTAATATGTATCAATGTCAGGGTTATGCTTACTATATTAACATGCAAGTTAATATAAATTAAACATTACAATTAACATCAATTTATATATAAGAATGAAATTATTTTCAAGTAAACAATTAGAAACCAATAAGAGTGGGCCACATTACACACCTATAACCAAAAGAAAACGTTTCTTTGGAAGAAGGAAGCATACTGTTAATGAAGAATTAAAGAACAAAGAATTGCACTGGCAAATTCGATGAATTGGTCCTACAGTATTTGATGTTATACATAATGAGACAGAAATGGACAGAAAAAACCCACTTACCGCCTTCACGACAATCAACGATTGCAAAGGAAACATAGACGTCCTGCTGTACAATGTACTTGAGAGGCTTGACAGGATCGATGGTTAGACCTGACAATCAAAAAATAAAACAATAAAGATATAAAGACACATTCAGTTTAACTCGACTCTAGGCTTTCTTTTCCACATAATAGTTTCACCTAATTTCTCCCAACATCCTAATTCAAATTGGGAGTACTTTTGAATATATGATATATTGACACTACTGTAGCAGAGCTCAAAAATGAAATTTACCCAAACATACATTCTGTATTTTCTTTCTTTTACTGGTAAAGGGTGGAGCTTCGGGGTTTTGGCAACCGCCAGAACAAAGAATTGGGCACGGTGGTTACAGCAAAGCACCTATCATTAGTGATATTGGTCCATTTTAAAGACTGCATGAGTAATGGGGTATAATTCTCTCAAGGATGCAGTAAAGAGTTCAAGTTTTGAACAGTTTAGCAATTTTTATTTTATTTCAGGGGAATACAGATGACCATTAATGTAGGTGTTAAATCTTCAACAGGAATGAATACATATAAAAGACAGTGACAAACTTGAATCTAAAAGAAAACGTTACTTAGACTAAGAAACTAGAGTTGAAGACTTTGAAAAAGGTGAGTTACATTACCAAATGTCTTTTGACATTAAGGCAAAGAACTGTTAACCCTAGCATCAAATGTAAAAGCCAAAACAAACCCTAAATTAGAGAGAGAAAATATCTGTAAAACAATTACATAATACAAAGTTATGTCATTTTGGTTCTGTGGCCAGACAAGCCCTATGACACCAACTGCAACATTTTTATCCTTTCCCCCTCCCCCCCCTCTGGGGGTTACTAACAGACCATATAGTACTTACCCCACAACATGATCGAATGCCACTCTGGTCAGGAATCGGGGTGTAAAAGGTGTAACTTTGGTTGGTGTTACATACCGTATCTGATGAAGATGAAAGAAACATCTGTGTCTGATCAAATGTTTTGGACAACTTTTCCCATATTTTACAATAAATATGCTACTGGTCTCTCCCTGTGAAATTATGATTAAACATTTTGTGACCACAAGCAAAGCATTTTCCCTGGGATGATATATACAGTATTATTTGCAAAAGTAAAGGATGTTCTTTTTATAAACTGTTGAGGCTAAGTACCGCACACAGTACTCTTGAAGCCATTAACTTTCAGTACATTTGGAAGGGAAATAAATAAGTAAATGCAGCCAGCTAGGCCTAATTTTAGGCCACCGTTAAATTTGGATGTGGTTATAGACTAGGCCGACATTACAGTAGAGATTGCGTTTTAAATTCAAAGCATTAAATGTTGCGATACAAGAGTGTACCATTACTGAGCAGGTTTCAAAGAGACTCTACATCCATTACTTGACTCAAATCCCCCCAACTGTCACAAATTTATGGCCCATTTGTTTGCAATATGATCCTCTATTTTGTAGTTTGTGGATACAAATGCTTAGTATAGGCTATGTTCACAGTCTCAGACAAAGCACGTCATCATTTCTTCAGCTAAAGGTAAAAATTCAGTTTGTAAGTGTTGAGGCTAGGAAAGTTAAGGTAGCCTAATGTTAGTCCTAGTCTAGTGAAGTTGGGTCCCATCTGACATTTTCATCAACCACACGTCACCAAAGAATTGCATAGCCGAGGTCAATTTGTCTCTGAGAAAAAATAGAATCTCTCGTTATCATTTTTATAGCACCCATGGCAAGTTTTTGTTGATTTTTCATTTTAAATTAACCCTAACCACACCAGATCCTACAAAACCATAGTCTCCATGACTGTGGGATTTTGCGTGGCTCAGTGCTGTCGTGACTATGAATTCATACTGTAGGATTTTGTAAGGTCAGGTAATGCACCCTTCTACAGCTCTGTGGTGTTGTGTGGTCAGAGGAGTCAACCTCTCATGGGAGCTGTTAAGGCTGGGTATTTTGTAAAGTCTGTGCATGGTTTTATCTGTAAAGCTACATTGTGGTTGTTTTCTAAGACTGAGGGTTGAAGTGATACAACCTTATTGTGGGTGTTTGTTTGTACAGTAAAATGTTTGGCAGGGAATGCATGTATTTCATGGAATGATTTATGAATATTGACAAATAGTTTTTATGTACGCATCTAGCTATGGAATTTTGTTACTGCCACAAAAAATTTATCAATATTCCTTTTTAAACAAAAAGCATCTGTCAAGATGAATAAATTTCACCCCAAAAGATATTTTGTAAGATTTTGCAGTCACAATATGGAACAAACTATTTTTCTATAGGTAAAGCCAGGATTATTTAATGTTACAGTCATATTAATTTATGAATAAAAGTCCTTTGTTGTGTTATGTAACGTCTCAAATTCCATATATATATATATCAAAATTTAAAATGTCTTACCATGTGCAAAACCAAAGAGTATAAATAGGAGCCACAACTGACAAACATCCCCATTTTGAAAACTGCTTTAAACAAACGAGAAATACTACACTTTAAATTTATTACAATGTCAACAAGAGAAGCTAGAGAGTTGCAAGAAGCATTATAAAATTCTTGTCCTTGTGTTCAAAGCAAGGAATGGTTTAGCCCCAGTGTACCTACAAGAGCTTCTCCATGAATACAGACCTAGCAGGGTGCTTCGTTCAAGCGTACAACATATGCTATCTGTTCCTACTGTTCGCACTCACACCTATGGGGAACGTTGCTTTGCTAGATCAGCTCCACAGCTCTGGAACTGTCTCCCCTTACATCTGAAAACAATCCAGCATGTGTCAACTTTCCAGAAAGAACTCAAGACATTCTTATTCATGAATGCGTATCCATTTGTTTGATAACTGTTGTGTCCATTTTGGGTACTTTGCTCCTGCAGCGCTTCTGAGCAGTTTTTAAACTGGATAAAAGCGCTTTACAAATTCTTATATATTATTATTATTATATTATTGCAAGATACAGACGGACAACTCTTTCTCAGATCCAATTATGGAAAAACTCAGAAAAGACAGAGAGAAGAGGCGGGGGGAAATAGATGAAGAGAATCTCTCAACATCTGGAAAGAAGTTGAAAAAATTAAAGAAAGTTGAAGAAAGAGTGTAAGAGGACGAAGGCACTGAAGGTTGAATGGTCCAGGAAACAATATTCTTTGAAGGGAAGCAAAGGGAAAGCTATTGTAAAGAGAAACAAAAAACCTGCTGATGAAGGTGAACCAAAAAGGAGAAGGGCTGGACAACCTGAAAATGGGCCTGAGGAAAAGTAAAACGGGAGCACCACCAGCTGACACATGGCACTGCTTATATCTCTGAATCCTCTGGAGATGACCCTTCTTTGTCAGGGGGGGGGTGGGAGGGGGCATCCAGTGAACAATCACCAGTGCCAGATCTTTCTCGTGGTAGTAATGCACAATCAGCTCCTGACATATTAATATGGGTGGACCACAATACTCACTTGCATTGATGTCCAGCCTTTTCAAGGACCCACACCACTTGGCCCAACTTTTCTAACAACTTCCACAACCACCCCAGTGGGGTACTTTTTGACGTTTTTCTCTACACAGCTCTTCAGAAGTATGTGCACATGGACAAATACAAATCTGGCTATAAAAGATTTGTCTAAAGCACCACCTGGCACTTTTTACAGCTGGAAAAATAGGCAGCTGACAGCAGTTATTAGGAAGGACAGTAAAGTGGTGGAGTTTCTGTCTATTGGTCTTCAAGGCTACAGGGATAAAAACGTTGACGTTCTGGAAGGGAACATAAAAGATGATGGCATGACAAGAGGACAAAAAGTAACGGTTTCAGCTCCACCACATGCCATCAGCTATACATAAAACATGGCTGGAGTAGACTGTGAAGGTTTCAGCTCCACCACATGCCATCAGCTATACACACAATTAAACATGGCTGGATTAGACGGTGAAGGTTTCAGCTCCATCACATGCCATCAGCTATACACAAACCATGGCTGGAATAGACTGTGAAGGTTTCAGCTCCACCACATGCCATCAGCTATACATGAAACATGGCTGGAGTAGACAGTGAAGGTTTCAGCTCCACCACATGCCATCAGCTATACATGAAACATGGCTGGATTAGACAGTGAAGGTTTCAGCTCCACCACATGCCATCAGCTACACTCAATACATGGCTGGAATAGATTGTGAAGGTTTCAACTCCACCACATGCCATCAGCTATACTCATTACATGGCTGGAGTAGACCGTTGCAGATCAACTCACACCGTATTTAACCTGCTCAAAAAAAAGTCAAGTTTGATGGAGGAAGTTGCTATACTTTCTAAGAGATATAGCAAGGGCCAATGCATACATCTGCTTCAAGACACTGGCCCAATCCAAAGAACAAAAAGATTCAGCTTGCAGCAACAGTTCATCAGAAACTGATTCCATGTTATCCGATGTTGAATTTAAAAGTTCCAGTCGCTCATATTTCGCCCTAGATGGAGCAGTGGGACTTATTTTGAGATTTGCTAATGGGGCCCTTAAGAAGCAGACAAATCGGGTAAAACCTGTGGCTGATAATATGATCCTGCACATCAGTCAGTAAGGATGTCTGGAAAATGGGCAAAATTAGTGTATGTGGTGTTCCTTCTAGAATAAATGTACAGTACTGCAGCTGGAAAGTAAATTCAGACCAGGCAAGGTTGTGAAGCATGTAGGATCCATCTCAGTAAGGGCATGTGTTTTCAGCAGTATCATTCCCATCCATGGATTGAGATGCAAACAAGATGAAGACCAGTGTTCCTAATCTTAAGCATCTGTAGATTCTAATGTATGCATGAAAATCTTTTATTCTTTGCTTCATCCCATCAGGCTCTAGAACAAGTAATAGGTGTAGACAGATTGTAGGAACAACCCTTGTGTATCATAATGTACTAATTTTTCAGTTTTACTAAGTGCCGGTTGGTACATAACCTAAAACCGCTTTGATTCTTCTTCTTTCCCCAGTAGGTGGTGTAAACGCGCCCACACGATGTGTTGTTTGTGTATTGTTACGAAGTGTGTGTCATGTAAAGTTGCAGTGCTACTGCGCGTGTGCGTGTTTGTGCGAGTGTGCGTGCGTGCGTGAGTATGTGTTTGAAATTTGTTGGTTTTGTTGGTTCTGTCTTTACAGTCATGTACCGGTATATGAGTTCAGTCGATATTAAGAACGTATTCAAGCAAGAAGTGTTTTCCAGTTTAAAACCCAAGATTTTATTTATCAGACAGACAGTCAGACAGACAGACAGACTATCAGACAGACAAACAGATTGTATCAGATGATAGCAGATAATAACATATCACAGCAAAATAAACGAATCGACTCATTACATCTGCGTTGAATAATCTTTGGATTACTGAGTTCAGGAATACGGAATTAAGAAATCTTCATTGATTTACAGGTGGGTATAGCTCAAAGGAAATTTTGGAGTATCCCCACAATATGAAATACTGTAATTTGTAAATATTTAGTGTCAAATAGAATTTACAAGTATTTAATTTGTCTTTATCTAAGTGTTAAGACATTTTTACCAAGTGTAATAGTTACAGTAAGGCTGTTATTTGTACTATTTGCAAGTACTGACCAGTACAGTCTATAGTCTCTTCTGTGCTTTACTTAACACCAACTGACCAAATGTCTGTAGAATTGTCAATTGCTCAGTTTTTCTGAACAAGCTGAATTAAATATAGTTATAACACAATTATGTAAGAAAAGTGCTATAGTGGTGTAAATGAGTTTCCAAATTGTTTCAATACGTGTGACGCTGTGTTTTGCATCGTGCATCGGTCTTGTGCATGTGGTCGTGCGTGTGAGTTGCGTCCTTGGTTTAATTTGGCCCATATTCTGTTCGCTTCTGGTTTAATTTAACTAATTGATTCACGGTAACGATCACAATTGATGACGATTGACGTGTATTTGTTTTGTATTAAGCCAAAATTTACATGTAAGTTGTTTTTCCTTAAACCTCATTGATGTAACAAATTATATACATGTATTTAAGAATGATATTGTCTATGAAAGGTACGGCATTATTAACGTCACATAATAAAATGTGTTTAACGATATTTGCATTGAGAATTCTGTTCCATGATTATTGATTTTGTGTAAAATTATGTATTCTTGTTGGTAATTGATAATTGTCATTATTGTTTATTATTAGATCCATTTCCCATATTTGCAACTGTTAGGCCTACTTATAATTGTTAATGTTATTAGTTACCAGATCAGATCAGATCAGCAGATTGTGCAGATCATCAGATTGTTCAGATTGTCCAGAATGACCGTCTGGAACTGATTTTGAATATACGCTTGGTTTAACGATCTAATATCTGCGTCGTGTGAATTTTTGGCTGTGTAACTGTCAAAAACTAATCACTAGGAGATTTACAAACTTGTGGTTCACTTATGTTTTACCTGTTATTCTTGTGTTAACATTCTATTGACAAGGTCATCCATTAATAAAGATGTATTTCTGTATCAGAAAATGTGATTCTCTTCTAGTGATAACCATTCTCCACATTGCTATGCTATATATGAAAAAAAAGTTTAAAATTGATCTTGTATCGAGCGAGGCAACCAATGTAAAGACACCTCTAGAGGAAACTTTAAAAGAAATTATTTCCATTATCATAAGTTACTAAGAAGTCTGAAAGTGAAACAAGTTAACTTCAGAGTCTTTTAAATGCCATCACAATTTCTTGCTTGTGAGGCCTACCATACTACTAGACCTTACTACATCCTACAACAGTCTTGTGGGGTTTTGTGGTTCACAGGATTAAGTGTTTTGCTCCCTGTGGGATTTTGTAGGCTCTGGCCATATTTGCTCTTTACATGAGCTATGTAGTAAAACTAAGGGTAAGGGAAGTCTTGATTAGTTGAAATATTAAAATACTGGTACAAATATGGTACACTGCATTACATGTACCGTAAAATTTACACAGTATGGTAGAATTAGTAACTTAGCGTGTTCTCTAAATTCGTGTAGCGTGCTACAGTATACAAATGTAGCCAGTGGCTTAGGATTTTCACCTGGACTTAGATGCAATATGGTGCTCCAAATGAGATATTTTTCTCATTTGGAAATGAAAAAGGGGTTTTCTGACTTGCGAAGCGGGGGGGCAGAATGATACTTCCGCCCCCAATATTTTTCACTGGGGGGGCTGGCGCCCCCCAGCCCCCCCGGTTTCTACGCCCTTGAATGTAGCTGAGCTGTAGATACTGTACATTGTTGCTATGTTTGTTAGTGCTTAAAATATCATCCACCATTTCAATCTACAAAGCCTTAATGAAAACAGCCAAACTTCCCACAATGAATCTAAGAAACTTAAATTTCTGTGGATTATTTTACCTATTTAGTGGAATTACAACTTCAATACATGCGTGAGGTTTTTTGCTTTGTGTCTTTAACTCTCCACCTTAGTATTATTCTTTCTACTTTTGGTGGATTTTGGTCGAATTATCGATTTAATTGATAACATTGCTAAAGCCTAAGGATAGAAATAAACATCAGTCAGATCGTCATCACCGCTATCCTTTAAAAGAACATTAAATGAATGCCCTTACTATCGCGAATTTACGATATACCATTATACCGCATAAGAGAGCCTATGATCTAGTTTCGCGAATTACATTAGTTCTATTGCAGCTGCAGGCAACTACAGTATCCTTGCCTAGTTTTATAACTTAGTGATATTATGCAAAGCCAGCTCACTTACCAAGTTAACCACAACTGACGCCAAGGTATACTTTATGAAGTTGTCCTCCACCTTGTAAGATGAACTTCGGTTCAGACCTCCAAACCAAGTTTTCTTCTCATGTTGTGGAGACAATAATGAGTATAAAGAAACAATGTTGTCGCGCCGCTTGGTTAGTTTTGGTCTGTAATTGTGTATCACCTGATCGATCGTACATGAACTTCCAATACCGTTTATCTAAAACAACTTAGTCTTTGGTATTTATGGCAGGCCAATTCAGTCCAGTGTTCCTAATTTGGACGATCAAGTTTAGCGATATATGTTTCATAAAATGATGGATTTTTTGCATCTGTAAGTGAAACGAAATTCTGATAAACATTTTATAGGGTAAAGATATGATTTTTTGTCCTACAATAA
>JAIPMN010002432.1:0-25200 GCA_020650975.1 Apostichopus californicus
GTCGCGTCGCGCGCCGGTGTGAAAGGGCCTAACTAATCTGATTGTTTTCAACTTTTTTATCGCGTCGTATCGCGTCGCGTCGCGCGCCGGTGTGAAAGCGCCTTTATGAGGCATGTCATACTGTGAAAAGGTTATCCTTGGTACTATACGAAATGCAGATATGATTCCATTTGTCGGAAAGTTTGAGGTACTTTTGTGGTTTGTCCCCTCAAATGAAAGCACGTTGCCGCCCTCTCCAAGAATCAATCCTCTTACAATGACCCAGAGAACCAAAATGACAACATTTTCCCAATCCAATGTTGAATTCTAACCATAATGAGCAATCGGCTCTGTTATCATTAGAAATACTATTTCACTGTGTGTATAAGGGAGCTGCTTCGTTACCAGGGTAACCGCACGGTGAACCTGTTTTGAGTAACCTTTCATGCGGTTTAAATTTGATTCAATCACAGTTATTATACTATGATTCAATATAGTCAGGTAGTGTAGGCCCCTGGTATTCAAACTTTTTATTGCATGGTGACCCCGATTTTCAACTTGATCTTCCCGGGGACCCTCAACGATAGGTTTTATAGCCCGGGGAAGGGGTCTACTGTATCCCCCTTCACCCCCTCCCTCCCCTTGAGGAATCATTATGAAGGGTGCTGTATAGCATGGTGTTATATTTTGCAACTTTTGAATATTTTATGTTCAAGATTGTTTTTGCACAAATATCGAGAAAAAAAACAGTTTTTTGTTCTCTGCTCTCCAAAATATTTGACGATCCAAGCAGGGTCGCGACCCTAGCTTGGATACTGTGGGACTGTAGGCCCTAATTAGCTTTCCTTGGTTTTTGTCTTTTGGTAAGATTACCAAACTTACAGTAAGTAAACATTAATACTTGTCAAGACCAAGTAATTATACTTTGTGTGACAGAGCCCTCACCCCGCCCCACCCCCACCACTCCCCCCTTTAACACTGCACGTGGCAGCACAATCGCAAAAATATTTATCAACCATCTATACTTGAATTATTTAAGGTCTCAGAGACAAACCAGGAAAATGGAAAAGTCAAGACCAATGAAGAAGGACCAACTCTTATTTACAACGACAACTTCAAACTAAAGAACAAAGGCTCGCCTCCAAATAAACCTAAAGTGGTAAGTTCAAACAATGGTTGAAGGGGAGGGGGGTAGTTGGAAGGGGTGGGCGGGTTGTGGTGATGCGGATACGGACTCGTAATGGGGACCAGTATTCATATTTGTTATGGTTAGTTGGACACTTTCCTGCATATACGGGTTGCGGGTGGGGTGTTGGGATCCCCGAGGGTTGTTTACTCTGTGAATAAAGTGAGTGACTAGCAAAATCCTGGACTGTTTGATCTCCATTTATCTTGAGACCTTGTTGTTATACAACATTGAGTAAGGGGTATTTTTGTCCCGAATGAACCAGATAACTTGTCAGGTCACCAGGGTGACCAGACAATTTGTCTGGTAAACCTGGTGACCAGACAATTCATATAATTACTTCATCTGTTTTCACTTTAATTTTAATATTTATTCATGTTAAAAACAGAATTAATGCGCTATCGTTGTGTTTTGCTATGAGTTTGTGGTGAAGTTTAGTACACTACAGACGTGAATGACGATGGAAGCTAATATTAGAATTTATTACAAGATTTGAGATATCTGCATTTGATGATTGATATCTCGAATTAACTGTAGATATCCTTATGAATAAATTAGAGATATCTGAAAAAAAAAACTTTATATCTTTATTGGACGTGCAGATATCTCCAATTGAATTATCAATATCTAAATTTCTTCAAAGATTTCGCAAATTGAAGAATACTTTTTGACATTTTGTATATATCTCTAATTGTTTTTTAGAGATATCTTAAATTCATTTTGAGATACCCAGAATTAATTTTTAGATATCGACAATTCAATTTAAGATATAAGAAGAATAAACTTTTGATGTCTCCAAATCAGTTTTCGATATCTGACATTGGTTTTCCATATCTCTGATTCAAATTTATATATCTCTTCATAATTCTTGATATGTCAAATTCTATTCTCGATATCTGTAAGTTCCTTGCCGTTAATCGTTAATTTTTTCATATCTCTTAATTGAATTTTCCATACCTCAATTAACTCTTGATACCCCTAATTGAAGTTTATTTCTTGATTTCTCAAATATAAATCTTAAAATGAATTAGAGATATCATTAATTGGATTGTAGATATATCTAACACAGTCAAACGAATGTTAATTCAGCGTTCCATACTCAGTCAGTGTGCATGCATGTATGCATCATGTATATGTAACTGTTTAACCTATATACTTGGCATGCATGCGAAACTCACTACCATTTTTTTCCTTCTTTCATTGCACCTCAGGCAAAGTTTGGAAGAATTATACCAGCTAGAGTTAAAAGAGTAAGTACGAAGCTAATATCGGTCAAAGAATGTCATGAGATTAATATGTTTTGATAATCCAAAAAAAATATATTCTCGAATATTAATCAGAGCTTTTGCAAGTCCCGACTCAAAAGTTGTTTTAAATCAACTGATTGCCTCTTCTTACTACAATTTTTTCGTATTGTTTGTTTGATTTATTTTTCGCTCCCCACTGATTTCACTCCAATTAATGTATAGTGCACTTTTGTACGAACGTGGCTTGAGCCGCCCAGGACAGGAGTGGTTCCAATATATTTAAAATGGACGGCATGTGGTCCAGATCGGGGTCGTTGAAATGGACTCCCATATTTGGTGGCCTCCCACCCCTCCCTCTGCAGATAAAAACATATGATATGGTGCAATCTGAAGCATATATGTTAACTATAAATTAGGTTTCTTTTGAGGTCTACACGCAAAGTTGCGCTAATAACTAATAAATTTTGTCGTATTGAAAGAGGGACGGTTGTACACTCCAAAACCCCGAGTACCGCACATGCAGAAAAGATTCAGCCCGATTGAGTCAGGGCTTTACCAGTTAACAGATTAATATGCTTAGGTATCTTCAGCAGGTGAATAATATTAACTCCACTCAAATGTGTACATTAACTTGGTGAGAGACGTAATGTGTATATTTACATGGCGAGAGACGTACCATATCATGGAACCTTTCATGTAACTTAGCAGTAATCTGTAAGAGAAATCAAGCTTGAAGTGATGATTATAGGCAAACTATAAGTCAGTTAATTAGGGAGTGAATATTCATTTTGGCATAACATACAAACCAGCTGTGGGAAATCGTTACTCAAGTGTCCATCATAAGCAATAATCAGAATGAGGTATATCATTGTCGAAATGTCAGTGTCCACTCCCCCCCCCCACCCTTTCTCAACCCCACCCTGTCAAGGTTACCCCTCATGTATTCTTATAAGATAAATTTCCCCTGTCTTTTACAGAATACGCACTTTAAACCCCGTCGTCAGCCGGTTTCCAATGGCAACAAGGACCCAGGGACAGAACACACAACTAACAGCAAAGAACGCATGGACCTTATAGAAGAGAACTTTGCTCGTCGCAGGATACGCAGAGGTTGTCGTTACGTAATTCTTGTCATTTTAGCATTTTTAGTCTTTATATTGCTTCTAGCTATCGTACTTTTCTTCGCCACGCAAGGACAATAAGATTGTACACTATATATACGGGAGGAACAAGCCATGAACTTCTTTTTTCAACATTTGAAGAAAACAATATCGTCAAGAGAAGGAGAGACACTGATGATAAAAAATAAATCCTCCAGTTGTTTGTAAATATATTCCTCTTTTTGATTTAAGACCTTCAAAAACTTAATAATTACAATCAAATATCTTAAAATGCTACAAGAAAAAATTCAATGTACAAATATGTGAGAAGCACAACATTTCAAGGAAAATTCATTAAGCCTTGGATTATTGTCTGTATATGTCCACTGCATGCCCATCGCTTGACAGCGAACACTATTGTGGTATAATGCATGGCTATATATATATATATTGTTATACTGAATGATTGTAGCTCTGTAACATTGAATTATATTCAGTGCAGCTAGGCTATTCTGCTATATGAACTTGATTGCTTTACTTCCACTATGAAGTGCTGTACGTGGACTGTGGTGCTGCTATACTCAGTTTGAATGGCAGTGCTGTTATTGTATATGTTTATACATATATAGCAGCTAACCAATATACACGTATCTTGACTGTGGATAGGCTACTGTTTGAGTGTCATGACAAGTAAATATAGGTTTATCATTTATTAAGTGATCTAAATGAATTCGAAACTGACGATACCCCCCCCCCCCTTTAACATGTGTACTGCATTTCGAAATATATTACATATGCATATATTATATGGATTAGAGGATGGTTATCTCTTGATTGCCGGGATTGTTATCCCTTTAACACATATACTGCATTGGGAAATATATTACATATGCATATATTATAGGAATTAGAGAATGGTTATATCAGGGAGCTGGTAACGGCTTCCTGATTATCCAAAACATATATTTGCCCTCACAGAAACGCAGTCATTCTGCTGCCAGTGAAACTCAGCTTGTCCTGTGAAAAGTTGTCGAAATATTTGTTGATCGATTTCTACCAGGCTATACGAGAGTTCAGTGCAATTAGGCACGTACTGTAATTTCATAGCAATCAATCTTCTCAAATGGACCGGAAAACATACTTCTCTAATTGTCCAAAAGAATGTTTTTGAAACCCTTAAAGTAACACTCCTCGCTAAAATTGAGATATAGTCTTGACTTTACGGTGATGTGACGGAAAGCTCACTTCTGATTTTGGTTTGCTACAACCTCCTTCATTACTTAAATCCGTTGTCATATTCCATCAAAATATGAATTGCTTTAAAACAGTATGGTCACTTGAAGTGGTAAAACATTGAATCATTGAGTAAACCTCCTTTAAAGTATGGCACGTCACATCTTGTTTAAATTAGACAGCGTAGTATATCATTTGATTGATTGTCGTTAAATGTGTAACTTAGTTCTAACGTGACCAGTCAACAGCAGAAGAGACTCATTACTCAGTTGGGATGTGTAGTACCGTCATGCCCCCGTGAGCAAGCTACAAATCTGTTGCTATGGTTGATGAGCAGCTGCACAGCTGTATTTAATACCAAAGGAAACTAGCTGATAAAGATGGATGGCATTTCATTACATTTCTTAAGTCTTCACAAGTGTTCACATGTATTAAAGGGTCATATCTTTCTAGTTGTCAATTTGTCATTAAATATCATCAGTATGGACCCATTAATACGCTAGAAAGTGGAGTAATGGTCAATCAAAATTAAATCTAAAAAAAATCATTTGTTCTAAATTCAGCAAACATGTTTACTGCCGTGCATCCTCAAATCATTATCGCTATCTTAGATATATCTTGCTTAATTTGATTTCCTCCATGATTGAAATAAATTGAAGGGTCAAAATATCCTGTGGAAGTACGTTAAAAAGTCTAGCAATTTGTAGCATGCTCCAAACGGACGTCAGTCAGGTGACTTTTAAAAAAAAAAGTAACCAATTCTGAATCTCTGAATGCAATCCCATTAAACAATGGCCGATAACTCGGCCAGGGATTTGGCTTATACGCTGCTAGTGACTAACCTCCCCCACAACCTCACAAGTTTTTAAGGTTTTAGATGGAACTTGTCGTGAGCTTGGAGGTTTTAGAAATCACCTTCAGGTGGGACTTATAGTGTGCACTGTTTCAACAAAGTCGCCGTTTCCCGAGCAGGAGCACGTTAAAGGCGGACGAACAAATGTACAATTTTTCAATTTAACTGTCATGGCTCCTCTTGGTATTTGAAGTTTATGAAGTGTTTGATCTTTCGTAATGAACTCCAAAATGTACCACGGCGACTGACGGTTTAATAATTACACGCATCTTGATAATGATAAACCAATGATGTAACAGCAGTTGCTATGGGCGTAGCCTATACTGAAATAACTGTATCATCTATCATTAGACTTTCTGATCATTGTAGTATAGTCTGCTCACATTTTCGTCACATTTTCGTAGCCTGATAACCAGTTTAACATGGTAGTGTCCACAACCTCAACTTGTTTTTTGCTAGATAGAACCAGACTTTCATAATATATATTTAGATAATCAAAGCTCACTTGTTCATATAAGGGGCTGCATGCAGTCTCCTAAATATTGTGTTATGCAATTTAAAGTCTTTCTCTGTTCGTCTTTCAACTATATTTAGTATTACAGATACTAATTGTGCCATATTTTGTAGAACCTTTTTATTTTCTGGGCATGAGTACAATATACAGTTATATTGCTCTCTCTAAATTTTTTTAGTTTCGCTTTATTTTGTTTTGAAATCTTTTTTTTTTGAAATCTTTTATGGAGAGTCTGCACTTCACATCATCATGAAACCACAGTTATAGTTTTTATTGAAATGTACCATTTATTAATAGAAAGATGCTATATGGTAATTCTCCAATACCCGGGAAAATGATTGAGTGGGCATACATTTTAGTGGTAAAATCATCTTTATCATCGATATAATAGATGTTGTAAATATGAGAATGCATTATCATTGTCTGTAAGATAATGCTTGGATAAATTACGTAGAAATGAAAACAGATGGATCTGTTGACTGTTTATCCTGTGAAAAATATCACTTGACCAGAGAGAACTTTCAAACACCCAATTACTTCCAAGCAAGTACTTTCAAGCACCCAATTACTTTCAAGCAAGTACTTTCAAGCACCCAATTACTTTCAAGCAAGTACTTCCAAGCACCTAATTACTTTCAAGCAAGTACTTTCAAGCAAGTACTTTCAAGCACTTTCAAGCACCCAATTACTTTCAAGCAAGTATTTTCAAGCACCCAATTACTTTCAAGCAAGTACTTTCAAGTACTGATGGAGGAAGTGTTTGAAAGAAACCCTAAGGCGTGATAAAATCCTTGTACGTATATCAACAATGTTTGTACCAGGCTTGGATTTTCAGTTCTATTTGTCTAAAGGATGAGATTAATGCAGTAATCATATTACTAGACATGCGTATATTAACTAATTAATTATTTGTTAGTTTGAGAAGATATTTTGTAGATGGAAAATTTTAATATTTGAGCTTAAAGGAAGAATACTATTATAGAAAATATAAAATGACTTTATATCATAGTTTTGTTGAATTTTTTACTTATGTACCATCAATTATTTTCAATTGTTCATGCTGGCGTAATGTATATAGATACTGGGTGATATGTTGAAATCAAACAATGGAAACTAATTTAAGTATTTCTTTTGCTGAGTTTTGTATTACAAATAATCAGAAAAAAACATTTCTATAATAAAATTAATGAATTTAAAAATAAAAGAAGACAAAATCAATGGCAGCTCTTTGCTAAATGTCTGCAAGACACAAGAATTAGTAAATAACTGTATTCAATCTTAAAGAATAAATTACCTTCTTTATAAGAAATATGGTAAGAAATGTTCTCTAAATTGCATGCAGCATTATATTTGTCTGTTCATCAAGTTCTAGTTGCCAAATAGCCTGGTAGGGTTGGGGCAGAGGCATTTTGAGGGTAAGTATTATGCCCTAGGAGAGATCACTTATTTTTTTTTTTTTATATCCATGTCAAGGGGGGGGGGGTGGGGGTAAGAGGGTACTTAGTTGCCTTAATATATAAAATGTATACACACATGCTACAGCAGTACATGCTGTAGGTATGTCACTAGAATGGACATCAGAATTATCAGCAAGTTAGCATCACTGGAACACGATCAAAGATCATGTAAGACACTTTATTTATTGATTATACATTGGAAGCCATTTTTTTATTGACAAATCTATCCAGGAACTTTCATTCAGAGTGCTAGATCGTAGAATTGTTGATATTAGAGTTGCAATGTTCTTTGAGTTGTGGTATTCTGAGTTATATACTTTCTTACTACATTCTCCTCCCTTTTACCAACACCCTAATTATTACATTCTCCTCCCTTTGACCAACACCCTAATTATTACATTCTCCTCCCCTTTTACCAACACCCTAATTATTACATTTTCCTCCCTTTGACCAACACCCTAATTATTATTATTATTTGTGTTTTCTAATATATCAATACCATGCCATTAACCTATGTTTACTGTCCCAGTAAAAACTCATAATACAATCATCCCTAGCCATTTCTTTCTCTTACTTCACACTAAGCAAATTTGCATTATCCTTTGTTCCTCATGAACCTTGTCATCCCCATCATTGTTTAATATTTTGCAACCTATTGTCACCCTAGTAATGCCCTTTGTACATGACAGATTATTGCACCTGGCATTACCTTTTGTTCTTACCAGAGATTCTCACCTTTGTCATTATCTTATATTCCTCTCAAATACCATCACCCCCCCCCCCACCCATACTAAAATCAAGAGGACATCTAACTCCACAATAATCCCATTTATCACTAGGTTTAACAAATAATTCCTTCTACTGGATACCAGCTCTGACTTAGGTCTAATCCAGCACCCTAAGTCCCATCCAATGATAACCCTACCCCTATCATTACCCTTCATCCATATATCCAAACAGCACATGATCTATTGTTTGGTCAGAGTCTGTGGTGGGAATGTCTTCAACTATTTGTTCCTTAAAGGCAACAGCTATGGTCTTTGGCATTCCAGATTGATGTTGGCTACATCTCTGTAGATACGTATCATAATATGCCTTTCCTCTTCCTATCCTGTCGCCGTGGGTAGAGAATCCCAGCCCTGGCATGATGATCAGGTCAATGCCACCTGCAAAAGAAATTACGTAAACAAAATAATACTCCAAAATATAAATACATCACAAGTAATCTTTTCAACAATCTTTTCCCTGGCTGAAAGAAACAGAAGGTTATTTTTTTTTTCATTGAGACATATGTTGACACCATAGGTGAGAAGGCCAAATAAAAGGAGAAATGTTCATGTGTAAACAAGACAGTGAGACCTAAAGCACTTTTCAAGCAGTAAATTAAGTTTAATGTAGCAAATCTATCATGGTGAGAATTCCACAGAAGGGAAACTGAGCACAATCTTACAAGAAGAAAATGTTTGCACACCATAACTTAGTGTACAAACAATAGCACAAATCTTTTACCAAATCTTCATCTGTAAAGAAGTTAAATATTTCTTCTCCTTATCTCAAATCCTAACACAACTGAACTTTGAAATATCAATCTCAAAGTCTGTATAGTGGTGCACAATTTAATTAACTCCTTCGCTGTTTGTTTTGATCAAACTGGTGTATGATATCTGTAATATGTATATGACCTTTGGCCAAATTTCTAGATTCTTGGCAGACTGTTAGTTCTGCTCCAGGCTGACAGTAGGATATAAAGTATGCTATGCCTGGTAGGATAAAACCTAGGCTCTCAATCTATTTCCATCCACAGACACATATGGATCTTAAAATATTCCAAAATCTCCAGATAGGGGGAAAATCACAAATAACCTCATCCCAAACCTCAGATAACCTCAATAGTTGAGACTGTTTTTAGGACATTTTTGTTTGTTGGGGGGTGGGGTGACCGAAATAGGATTCTCAGGCTTGTTCTGTCTTGAGAGTGTATAAAAGTCATTAATTAACTTCATGTGTTGACCTACCTGTTGGCCTTTTAAATACAGACCCAATGTTTTCAATGAAAACCCTTCCCTTTGACTTCCCTTTTCTCCTTCTCCACATTTTTCATTAAACCCAAAGGTAAAAACACACCCCAATTTGAGACATAGCCTATGGTGTGAAGGGATGATAAATGTACCTGAAGATAGTGCTTCCTCTCTCTTATCATCTGTTGCTGGTTGTTTAATGTTCCACTTTGTAACAGGAAGTGATTGGTAATCTTCCATTGAATAAAGTTTTAACATCTCCATCTTTGGTCCAATGTATTGTGGGATAAAACAGGACTTTTCACTTTTGAATATGTGCCTTAGGATCCCCTCTGTGTTCACCTCCTCGTGTATCATTGGCAAGTAGACAGATATTCTCTGGCTTCTCTTATATATGGGATGAGAAATCAACTGAAATTGACACACAAAAATTGACATAAAAACATTTTGTTCAGAATATTATAATGGAGATAAACTTGTGAAAGTATGAGCACTCATTCCCACTTTTTGCCAGCATTAGTTAAGTAGAATAAAATAACAGACCTCACAATGAATAATGGAGAAAGCACTAAGGATACACTGCATCCCCACTAGCCCAGGAGTAGCTAAGAAAGGCTAACACTGTCAAAAAACGACCTCATAACTAATCTGCTCCTGTCCTGCACTTTCTTTATTCTCCTAGCAAATTAAATCTAGTACTGGACCTAGTCTTACCTGGTTTCACGTACTTAGACACCTGTTAATCATGAATGTCTCTATGAACGACATACTGCAATTCATTAACCTACCTACTGCTCACCGGTAGTATGGGGTCTAGGTCTAAATATTAGCTTTCCTCAAGGGGCCTATGTATTTGTAGGCTACTTTATCATTTCGCGAAAGTGCTATAAACGCAAGTATAATTGTGTTTTATATTGTAAACAAACTTGCAAACGGTAGTTACCCTGGAGATGACATATTGTGACTGATTCGCTCTTTCCTCCACCGATAAAGCTGCTATTCGTTTCTTAAGTTCCTTTCGAAGCATTTGCTTGGCTTCGTGAACAGCAATACCGGACATATTTGGCGTTTTATATAAAACTAGGCCAAAGAACTAAAAATGGTATGAAATAGGCATATTTCGTCACAAGTCAACCTTTACCAGATGTATGGTAACAATCTTTTGTAGGTACTGCAAAATGGATCGAGTAGTTTCGCGACATAAAAGTTTCAATGCATTTGTACCACAGAAATTAATACATGTACACCATTACATACTCTGTGGAAGTTTGACGTAGGGAGGTCCGGTTTTTATGTTTACCATTTGCTTCTGTTAGGTAGTTAGCGCCAGTCAAGTTTGCTCAACATATTATTGTTTTCGATTCCTGTTTTGAAATTCATATTGATATTGATTCAGTCGACAGAAATCTAAATTAGTCGCGACAAGTCTGAATTTTCACTTTGTTTGTGGTAGTGAGACTACCACAAGTACTAGCATACTATACAGTGGAGACCTAGCCACAATATTATAAGGCCTACGTGATGCAATTTGGCTTGGTACTATAATGTTGGTGGTGCTACTGCTATATTATTGTCATTAAACTTACAAAGTTAGTGCAACTCTAGGATAAAGTTACCAAGACTATTGCTCTAACTTGTTAGTAGCAATCTAAACTTTTTAGGAGAAGTAAGACAAGGTTAAATTGGATGTTGACGTTCTGTCATATTTTACCAGTGAATTCATTGCAGTGACAGATTAGCCTGATTGTTTGCAAAATGTCAGCTTATCCGCAATTGCGAGAATTGGAAGAAAGACTGAAGTACTTGGAAAAGCTTGTTGGGGAAGGAAATTCTGATGCAGAGTCTTCCAAAATGGTTTGTATAGAATGACAATGTTCTGTTACAGTTTCAAATATATATGAAGGTACTATAAGGGTGAGGAAGTGGGGGATCCAAGTGATTGCAGGGCGGCCAGGGGAGGGGGGGGGGAGTGAGGCGGCTGTACAAGGATTATATTATTGATTGGACAGACACAGAGTTTTGTGGAGTCACTGAAACATAACACGCTGTGTACTTACTAAGCAGAATAACCAGTGGTTGACAAGTTGAACTTAAATTCTATGGTCAGTCTACTAGTACTTTATTTTGCATTTTGTAAATAAAATCTTGCAAGATTTTATGTTTCAAAAGTTAATCAGTAGAAATAACTTATCCTATGGTATGCAATGTTACATGTTGTTATGTATTTATTTTTGTTTTTCTCTTTAATAGGCGGTGGAGCAAATTTATGATGTAAAGCAAAAGTTAGCCAATTTGACAACAGGTCGAGAGAGGGTTCACAAACTGTGGAAGAGATGTAAGTGTACTTCAATGATGATGCTTTAAAGATTTATTTCACAAAGTTTCAGTATCAGGACAAAGTTTTAACTAGGTTCTCTTGTGACCTGGACAACCAAGATGTACTTTTAGGTTGTCTGAACAGCAAATGTGGTTATCCCAAACAGGAAGGCAAAATAACAAAAGAATGACCAATATGTACACTTATAGTATAGGATAGATGTGTAGGTTTAGTGAATAGAACCCCAGCTTTGGCCAGTATAACTTCCCTTTGGGTGGATCATACAGTAGGCGTCGACCACTAGTTTTTTGTATTTTTTCAGTTTCTCCAAAGTTATTGGGGGTGTGGGGGGCCAGTACCACTTTATATTTTTACCCAATTTGGGAGTATTTAGTTCCGAACTTTTGAGATATTCAACCTAGTCCTCTGCCAGATGACCTGCAAAGCTGATTTTAGTTACAAGTCCAAACAGAAATTTAGTTGTGTCAGATGATCAGATGACCATTTAAAGTTTCTCCTGAGTAAAGAGATGATTTTTTGAAATCGCCAATCATTTTATCGGTTGATAGACAATTTTTTGACAAACATGGTAAATAAACAGAGTGGTATGATATTAATGTTATGATATTGTATAACTTGGACTTGGCCTTAAATCATTAACATAATCAGAAAGAAAAAATCGATAAGAAATAGGAGATGCAGTAAAGGTGTTTTTTTGTACTGACAAACACATTCCTACATACATAGTGTTGTCGATACTGTTATATTTTCACTTCTTATTATCAGAAATCAAAAGCTTTGTTTCCCTCTGTGTTATACGTCTTAAAGGTAATGTGGCCGACATGCGTTATGTGTCAAGACAATCAGAACTGAAGGAGCATTGTTTACAGTTTTGCTTTCATTTACTCATTCTCATTCTTTTCATTCTCTCAAGTGGATGAACTAAATCGATACTTGGATCCTCAAGTTGCAGATGAGCTCACCCTCTCAGATGGTATGAAGTCTGATATTATTTTAGCAGGTAACATTTGGTTTATCTCATTATTTTGTATTCCAATTCTTTTGCAGAGGACACTCAAGTTTTCAGAGTAACTGTAGAATACACTGTAGAAGGCCACAGGTGTGTTAACGTCAAGCAGCAGGCCCTTCCTCAGTTTTCAGAGTAACTATAGAGAGCTGCTTTTGTAATTACACATCTTTTAATAGAACATGTTTTTGGACTAACTATAGAACAACGGGCCACTCTGGTGTTTGTATTCTTATTGCTATTAGCATCATTATTATGCCGCATATGTAAAGTGCTCCATACAAACAAAAAGTCTGCTCACAAGCAATTTACAAACAAAAGAAGGAGCAACAGACATCCATAAAGCTGAATCAAGTTCTTCAGTATTGTAGGAAAAGATGTGCTTTGATAGTTTGTTGTAAAGCTTCAAGTGAATTGATAGTACAATTTGTTGGAAAAGATGGAAGCTTGTCCCACAAATGATGGGCAGCCCAGAAATAACTTTCTTTGCCATACGATGTTCAGAAATGCGGAACAGTCTACAGCACGGTAAGACTGTTAAGATCTTGTTGGACAGTGCTCACTAAGGAATTTGGTTCATGCAGAGAGGGGACAAAGCATGAAGTGTCTTAAGGGTGAGGAGCAGGACCTCGTAATGGAATCAAGCTTTTATAGGAAGCCAGTGAAGTTGTCGTAGAACTGGGGTTTGGATGGTTTGGATATTTGGATGTCCTGGTAATCATGCGTGCAGCCGTATTCTGTACACGCTGAAGTTTCCGAGATTGGGTCTCTGACAGACCATACATTAGCTAATTATAGTAGTCCAGTTTTGTGGTAACAAGATCATTGATAAGTAAGACAATGGCATCCATGGTGAGGTAATGGCGTATATGACAAATATTGCGAAGTTGGAAGTAGGCATGTTTACAAATTTGGTATTTACATGTGCATCCATATCAAGAGTTGTTGTTTGTATGTCTTGCAAAGGACAATGAGTACTTTCCCAGTAACTAGAGCCTGGAGGACCACAATGGTTTTCACACATCTTTCAGAGGACACAACCTCAGGCCACTCTGGTGTTTACGTCTTCCAGAGGACATGTACAGTAATTCCTCATCTTTATGAGTTACTATGGAATACAGGGCTATGACAGTGTGTACATGGTTTGATGGTGAATTGATGCATAATTGTGGGATTCATTATATGGCAAGATGTTGTAGTAAATCAAATCCTTATTGAAGTCCTCCCCCCCCCCTTCCCACCTTTCTATCACCCCTGGATGGATAATGTTGATTAAGTTTGGGGTTTGCCAACCTTGCATGTACATGCTGAGTATAAAGGAAACCTTCTTTTCTTTTCTTGGCTAGACTAGACTTCTCTGCTAAAAGTTCTGATTTATTTGGGATTTATTGTTTGCAATTTTCCATATTTTAATCACTGTGTTTTTTTTTTTTTACTTTTTGTAGAGAAAGACCATATTGAAGAGCAAGCTGCTCTTTTACAACAGGTGGAAAATTTGAAGAGTGTTTTTGAGTCAGAACATGTCAAAGGTAAGACGAGGGAGAACAAAGCTGGGGAAAAACTGAACTTTTGTCATCACAGATGTTAAGGTTACTGCAAAAGGTTCCGAGAATTTGGTGCCATGATCTAGTGGCAAATTCAGTGTACTGATTGCATTTCATAACTTATGACTGAGATTTGGTTCTACTGGAAGAAAAGTGTACTTTGCAGCAAATCATTTAGAATTTGATGTTTGCAATATTTATAACAAATTTCAAGGTTCATGGGTTTTGTTTACTGTAAAAAAAAAATATAAAAACAACCTGTACAGAGATTCTGTATAACAAAAACTACCATGCATGCTTTTGTGTCAGTCTTTGAGCATTCTGCATTTTTGCTCTGCCATGCCAGATTATTTTCCAGACTTGCATTACTTCATCGTCATCAGTTTCCTGTTTTCTCCTTTCTTAGCTGCTCCAACTCTCTCTGATAAACTTCATCCTCTTGCTGCCGTTCAGATCGACCAACAAGAGAAACTGGAGAACCTAGGCTCTGATGTCAAACAACTGCTAGAGGCTTATAACAACATTGTATCCTTTTGCATCGACATCTTTTTTATCTTATTTCAGCAGCAGAAAATGTGTGATAGTAATATTTCAAGGACAGTAAAAACTGTCTGTGCTTTTAGGTCATTTATCTTGCTGTTTGTTTCTAATTCTAGACATGATTTTGAAAGTACGTTTTTGTTTTCACTTCAAGATTAGTCCTTTGTCACCGTTTGCAACTGTTAACACATTGATTTCATCAGGGAAACCTCAAAAGATTTATACCTTGCCAGAGCTTGGCACGTTTTTGCAAAAGAGGCATGGCATATGTGCCTTTGTAGGGGAGAGGCGGGGGGGGGGGGGGGTAGGGAAGGAGACAATGCATATGAAGTAAAATAAAAGGCGCAACAATGAACCCATGACTGAGCGTTCCTAATCATTTCTTACAATGGGTTAAAGGAACACTGAAGAATTGTAAATAGTGAATATAAAGTTCTTTGGTGCAAAAACTATAATGTCAAGTACCCCATTTGCTCTCAAATAGTGAATATAAAGTTCTTTGATGCAAAGACTATAATGTCAAGTACCCCATTTGCTCTCATGACAAAAAGGGGTTTGCTTTTCTGATATCATAGAAAAGACTTCTAGACTAGCATTAATAAATAATTTGTTATTGAACAAAAATACACACTTTGATCAAACAGTCAGGCATTAGAAAGTTCTGCAGCATTATGTGCACATAGTACAGTCATTGTTGATGAGGGATGCACCAGCATGGTAGGGGCAAAATAAAAGTTATAAGTCTGTGCCAAATAACATGAGTGCCACCAGTTTTCTAGCACTGCTTTAGTCTCGTCTTTTTGGCGATATCTCCAAAAAAATATGATACAATGCCTATTAATCTTTCAATACATATTTGTTTTATCACAGACTCTTTTATCTACCTCTTTGTAATGAGGGTTAGTGTTAACCCGAACCCTTACTTCCTCTGTGTGTAATGAGACAGAAACACAATTTTGTAACATAAAATTTGCAGCTAATCCAATATTTGAGATGGGAATTTTCAACTGGTAATGTGGAATAAAAAACAATTGCGCAGCTGGTTTGCAATTTCATCCGAGACATTTTATCCCATTTCCAGCCCAGGGCTGGTATTAATAATAAGTTTTGCATATTAATAATTTGCATGCATCAGAATAATGTGAAAAGTTGTCCCTGTATTGTAATTATTATTCTTTTTGTGATTTATTTGTCCTTTAACCTTGAATTATCTCCAGATTACTCTGATATCCAAGCAATTCGTTCAGTGGGACGAGACCCTGACAAGATACGAAGTCTCGAAGAAAGTCCGAAAGACCAACGAGTATATATAAGCTCTGTGTTAATTGGATCTCTTGGTGGGTTCTGGCAGCATTTGTATATAGCTATTTAAAAGAAAAAGATGTGCATGAAATCCAAACTACCATATCTTAAGGTTGTCAGTATTGTTCTGAAATATGCTAAAAAAAAGGTACAATAACAGTGTTGCCGGTTCAAAAGTTCAATCGACACTTTTACTACGCTCCTAAATTCATATCCCCCCTCTTTAAGACATTTTATTGCCTAATTTAAAGTGGTGCTACCATTTAAAGGGGTCCTACCATTTCTTGTTGGTATATGCCAAGACTGATAACAACATTGGCTGGAGATATTTTCTTAATTCAGTTGTAAATGCATTTGAGCAAAATTCGTTTTGAAACTACCTTCCTTATGTTTTACTTACGAGTTGTTGACTATCGGTGGCACCATTCCTAGAGAGCAATTATTTTTATTCTTAAAGAACGAAAGCGATTGCAGTTTCTGAAAAGATATAGACTTTCACGACATTTTCCAATATGTAAATGAGATATTTGCACACGACCATCATTTTGTCGTGCCCTTCAAAATGAAAAGCAAATTGTCTAGGGACATGTCCGGCTAATGTATTTATCTTTGCCATGTATTATTGAAACACTTTTATGATTTGTGCAATACTCAGACTTAAACCTCCAGGCAATACTGACGACCTTCCAAGTGTGTATGAGCTAAACTTTAAACCAATTGCAGTAGTTCATTGGTAACGCTTTCATCGTTGCGTGTACTCTATGGTGTAGCATGGATTTATGGGACTGCTAGATAAATTTGCCGGAATTTTGATCGACAGAGTATGTTTATATCGCAGAGGTTGACAGCAGTGTGTGAGCCGATCTTTCTGGTACTGTAAGTTTGAACTTTGTAGCACATTAGGTCTCCCTATGAGAGGGGTATATCAACAGTGGGTAGGCTCTAACGTTATTTTTCATTCTCTCATAAATCGTAGCAACAAGCATTTTAACGCTTAAAACGGTTTTATTTATTTATATCTAGACGGCAAAAAAGTGGTTGTTCTTCATTTATTACTGCTATTTTATGCAAGATCTGCTGAGGGTGTTAAGTAACTATAATAAAAAGGCCATTCCTGTGAGTTGCGATATTGTCTGCGGTTATATAATTCTGCGTACATTATCAACGTGATCGAAATAAATATGTCGTCGTTGGATAAAAACTTCTTACTGGTACACTTAATTATTCTTTCATTAATAGATCTCTCCGTATTTTATGACATTTTAATACGTTCCTTAAATAAATATACCACTTTGAAAATATGAATCTAAATATACTTCCTTAGAACAATTAAATTTAGTTAAAATACAGGTACCGATAACCCTGTATGTCATTTGATCAAATATGACAGAACAACATTAATACCTACATGAAGCCCAGTTAGACTGGAGCTGAAAATGCTTTGTTCAAAGTTATGATTGGCACACTTCTATTGGATAGCACTGGCACAGATGGCATATGCAAGAAGGCATTGATTGGGTAGAGCCAATTGTTTTGAAAGACTGACATTTCCTCTTTTTTTTATCTTTTTTTGGCAAAATGAATTTATATATATATATATATAGGTCAAATTTTTTTCCAAATATTCGAGCTAGGAAAAAGATTACATCCGAACACCTATCTGGTCAGTAGTACACTGCTTAAACTTATATACATGTTAACTTTTTTCTAGTAAAAATTGAATACAAATGATTCTTAGAACACAATTGGTCCTGGACGTTATATATATCATATACCTACGATTAATATTTAAAAACAGTAAATAGAGCAATAGACTTAAATACTAACTTAATATTATCCAGTATCTGCTTAACATAATAACAAGTTTTTTTTACTCCCCATGAGACTCTTGTGAACATTTAATCTAATTATAGTATTTACAGTAAAAGCATACCCACACATAATCATTGGTAGGAAAACTTCTAAAAAAAAAAAATCTAGAGAAAGTCTTAATCCAAACCTGGACATTTAAAATGGAAGGCAAATTGAAAAAGAACTTGATGAAAAGTGTTGATGTTTACTTGGATATTCAAAATGACACCTACTAGACAAGTTAATGAACTAAATTGTAATGGAATATTTTTATAAAACACACAAACATAATGATCACAATCAACACAATTTGAAATATAAGAAATGAGCATTATTTCTCTAAAGTTACCCTGGCTTAGTGCTCTGTACAACTGAAAGAATAAGATGAGCTCCATATTTGTGGTTCAAGCCCAGCTAGAGCTATTTTAATATTTCCAGGGACTTCACTGGCACCCCTCCCTCTGACAAGGTTCCAAAATGAACCAGGTAAATTGCACGGCCCCCACTCTGCTTGACGAGGCCTTGACCAGTCGAGAAAAGGGTTTTATCAAACAGTGAAGTCCAAACACAATTGGATCTTTAAATATTTGAAAACCATCCTACATTAGCCTCACACCAAAATGGTCTAGTGGTAGAGGAAACTTATTGGACCACAGGGTCCTGGTTCAATCATAACTTGTGCTTTTCTGTTTAATTTCCCCCTAACCTTTGACCTCGACAAATCTCAAACAGAATCAACGACTCACATACTACTACTGTGGATCTACATACCTAGTAAGAAGCTTTTACTTTTTGCAGTTGTTCTTCTTTCAACTTATACTCGTCAAAACTTTAAAACGCTTAAAACCATTATTTGCTCTGTTGCCGGACTGGAGGTAAAAGGTTTAGGTCATTCAATATGGCAGATCATTATACCAACATATGGTTGAATTACATTTCATCGATATATATAGTCTGCACTTAAATATTACTATATCATAGTGCTACCTGTATTCTCCCGTGGACTAGCAATAGGAGGCTTATTTAGAGTATCAAAGCGATCTGCCGGCCTTGGAAGACTACTCCACAGGAGAGATTTGTTCTCGTAATTTTGTCTAGCAGCAGCAGGTTGTATTGGGCTTGACTGTGAAGATGGGTGTGGTGTGGAGGGCAATGGACGTGCAGCATCGACTGCCGGCGTCTCGGGGATAAAAAAGGGATTCATTGCAGGATTCTCGTCTCCGATCACGTACAGGTACTCATCATTTTCCATACCCTGGTTGGTCACACCAGCAGTGACTGGTGGAGCAGTAGGGCCTGTCGCCATTTGTCCGGCAGGAGGGTTTCCACCTTCACTGGTGAAATATGTATTTTGAACCTGGCCGGGTTCCGAATCACCAAAACTCTTGGACGCTTTGTCGGTGTCTTTCGATAATTGATCCATCCCTACGAAGTCCTCCTGACCGCCTGTTTCCTCTCCTCTGCGAGAGCGAGAGCGACAGCAACAGCAGATGCCACAACATAAGGCCAATATCACAAGGAGAACAACGGCTGCAATGGCAAGAAGAAATGGTAGGGCAACTGCAAGAGAAAAATGAGATGAGAATTAAAATCAATTCATTAAAGTAATATTGCCATCAGTAAAATTCTATTTTTTTAAATTTGTCAGAAATGTCCAATTGTCTGCTAAAATTGTCTTCCTCAATTTTGAATGGAGAAAGAAGAGTCAGGCCCTAATGATTGTGATGAAAATTTCAGTAGCTATAGAGCCCTGGCATCAAAACTGATGAGCTGGATGACCCCATTGTCCACCTTAGTCATTGTGACAACGCTCCAGCGGCAGATAATTGAGCCTGGGTAAGGCCGGGGTCTTATGATTGGAGAAGGGCTTTACATGGAGGGGGTATCTCCCTGCACCTCTATGATAAAGGTTTTTGTATGATTGAGGTTGCCAAGTGGCTAAATGTTTTGTATTGTGAATTACTTTTTGTCGATAAAAAATTGACATTTTGCTTTTTCTTTGGCCATTTTTTGACCATCTTCCAAATATTTTGGTGACCTTAAGGAGCGTCCCAGTCCCCAGTATTGATAACAGGGCTGTAGACCATCAACGATCTGTAAAGGCTAATGCAAGAAATACCTGCTATAAAGGGTTTATTTAAAGCAAAAAATAGGAAAAACCGAAACTGGAATTGTTACTATGAAAATTAATTGCAATTAATAAATACATGGCTTGGGCTGGATTGTCAACAAATATAAATAGAACTCAGAATGAAGGTTTAAATTCTGAAATTGTTTGATGGTAACATGAACCTCTAAGTGGTATTACACTTGTATATTCTTCAGTTATGCATCAACCTGGTATTTCATATTAGATTCTTTTATATAATTTCTTTTATTGTTGGTATGCTGACCTGAAAAACCCCATGCGATCGGACTGATCGATAACTTAAAGGCATTGAAGACTCGCCCCAAGCAGCGTGCCGCCCTGTGAAAAAGTTAACTTTCTGTTGCTTGCAAGTGAAGTTTTTCTCTTGTCGCTACAAAATGCAGACAGTAAGGAAACGTGATACCTTGTTATCTTTAGCTGGACCTGAGATGTCAATTGCTGTATCGTTTGTACATTGTGCTGTGGGTATTGACCGCAGCTATATGTACTGACTGTACACTAGTGTCTATAATTACCGACGATAGCAAGCTGTGTGTATTTTCTGGGATCGATGGTGGTGTCTAACACTTCCGTTACACCTCATTTGAAAGTAGGTCAGATTACCGGCATTAGACGTTTCTTTTTGCGCGAGTCTTCACACCCTTTAAAACTTACTTATCAATGACACCGACACCACAAATTGACAGGACGCCTCATTTCCGGACGGGTCCACAGCCGTGAGATTCACCGAGGTGTCCTCTAACTGGTACCTGAAGCGGACGTCGTGTGACGACGATACTGCCACCTGACCGGAATTATCGGTGGCTTCTATAGCTGTCTGCCAGTCAAATGTTCCGTAGTAACTGAGTACCGTGACGTCATAACGCTCCAGGCAACTGAGAACTGGATCTGTTACATCTGAAGAAATGGAAAAGAAATTGTGATGATGCGAAGTAAAATTAAGCTGTATATCTCATACTTTGTTTGGCACATGCCTTGCCGGCAATGGACTTAATTCTTACATCAGGATACATGTCATGTAATGCTAAGTAACGACCATTATTACAGTGGCGTTATCCCAGACATTAACAAGCACCTTTAAACTTTTAGCAATCTGGAAATTATGACCCCTTTAATGTGATTGTAAGTAAGACACATTAGAGTGTAATAACATCCCCAGACCTTGTTTGATACCCTGGCACTGGACTTGTTACATTTGGATATTAAGGCCATTTAAACATGATACTTTGGACCTTAAATGATGGTTTTAAACTAAAACTTTGTTTTTGGCACCTGATCATAGAACTTATTATATTCTGCATAAAAGTTGTGTAATGAGATACTAAATAAACAACATTATGGGACTGTTACTTCTTACTGTATTTACCACCTTGAACAAACTGGACTAGCTTGTTAAGATAAATGCCCTTAAACATGATATATTACATAAAGTAAGAAGAATTAATGGTGCTGTAATCTCATGTGCTGTGATCTCGTGTTTGGCACCCGGAGCATGGGACGTACTTGTTATGTTTGGATATTAAGTGCTATGTAAGACACATTATCGCCGAGCTGTGACCTCACATCTTGCTATTTGACACAGGACTTATTTCATTCACATAAATGCCATATATTTAGTAAAATAATTATGTAACTGTAACCTAGTATCCTAGCACACAACTATACTGCTCCTAGGTAACAAAACCACTATTACAATGCTCTGAAACTTAACCTTATATTTTGGTTACTTTACAATGCAGCTCATTATTGTAGCATAGTATTATACAATTAGACAATTCCAGCTTATAATACTGCTCATGTATTTGCCATGAATACCAAGATTACACTGTACCAAGTGGACGGATTTGCAACTGCAAGGACACATTAATTTGCCCAGGGAAAACAAATGCCTTTGAAATATAATCCACTTACAAGTAATTGTAATAATTCATGAGGAAATAATAGTGCCCTGCTTCCCGACCCACTCCCCTTCACAAAGAAAATTATATTCATTGTGCAAACCTAAAACTTGGCAGGAGTAATCATACGATAAACTAGCATAAATACTAGAACAATATATGTGTGCAAGGTGGTGTGACCCAACAAGAGGAATGAGAAAACAAAAATTGCTGGTTGTGGGATTTTCCAGATGTACACTTTTTAGAGCCTGCCCACTTCCATAACCTAAGCTAGCTAAGCTTTGATCTAATGGGTGTTGGGCTGCTGGATCATAGATCTAAGGGGTGTTGGGCTGCTGGGTCATGGATCTAATGGGTGGTGGTCTGCTGGGTCATGGATCTAACGGGTGCTGGTATGATGGGTCATGGATCTAAGGGGTGCTGGTCTGCTGGGTCATGGATCTAACCGGTGCTGGTTTCCTGGGTCATGGATCTAAGGGGTGCTGGTTTCCTGGGTCATGGATCTAATGGGTGTTGGGCTGCTGGGTCATGGATCTAGGGGGTGCTGGTCTGCTGGGTCATGGATCTAAGGGGTGCTGGTCTGCTGGGTCATGGATCTAAGGGGTGGTGGTCTGCTGGGTCATGAATCTAAGGGGTGGTGGTCTGCTGGGTCATGGATCTAAGGGGTGCTGGTCTGCTGGGTCATGGATCTAAGGGGTGCTGGTCTACTGGGTCATGGATCTAAGGGGTTCTGGTCTACTGGGTCATGGATCTAAGGGGTGCTGGTCTACTGGGTCATGGATCTAAGGGGTGCTGGTCTACTGGGTCATGGATCTAAGGGGTGCTGGTCTGCTGGGTCATGGATCTAAGGGGTGCTGGTCTGCTGGGTCATGGATCTTAGGGGTGCTGGTCTGCTGGGTCATGGATAAGTCCTCGCTTCTGTTTTATCGGTTTAAAAGTTTGCAGACCATGGTATTAGAAGAACTTAATGCTAAAACCTCTCACCTTGCACGGTAACGTTGAAGGTACAGTAAACCTCGAACTTCGGTTGTATTTGATCTACATATTGGTATTCGACTGTGACTTCACCCGCAGGGAAAGAGTCCCCAGGCATGTGATTTGATGAGACTATCACTGTCCTTCCCAGCTTGTGATCAACTATTGGCACGTTCCACATCACTTCTAAAGTATTTGCATCCTCTGGCAAATCAAGCACCATGCTATCAGGACAAAATTCCACACTCAGGGGATTTTCTTCAGAATGGAAAAAAAAGGAAAATAAAAGGTGGAAGTTAATTGGGGAATTGAACAATTTCATCTTTCTTTCTAAGATGTCTTTACCGATGCCTATTCCTATGTCTATGCCGATGTCCTACACCAGCCCACTTTAATACACATCAGTTCCATACTCTCTACCAAACAGCTAGTGTTAAAGGGTGTTAAGACTCGCGCAAAAAGAAACGTCTAATGCCGGTAATCTGACCTAGTTTCGAATGAGGTGTATCAGAAGTGTTAGACACCACCATCGATCCCAGAAAATACACACACAGCTTGCTACCGTCGGTAATTAGACACTAGTGTACAGTCGGTACATACAGCTGCGGTCAATACCCACAGCACAGTGTAAAAACGATACAGCGATGGACATCTCAGGTCCAGCTAAAGATAACAAGGTATCACGTTTCATTACTGCCTGCATTTTGTAGCAACACAAACAAAACATCACTTGCAAGCAACGGAAAGTTAACTTTTTCAGATGGCTGCACACGGTTTGGGGCGAGTCTTCAATGCCTTTAATTGATTCTTTACTGCTATAAAGTACACAAAGACACAGTCACAGGTGTGTGACAATAATTACATTTTACCTTGTTGCACCGTAACATTTACCTTGTTGTACAGCAATAGTAATTACCTTGTTGTACGTTAACATTAAATGTACATCTCTCCATTTCTCCATTCAATCCAGTCACCACGTGGTTTACTTCAGATGAACCCAATTTGAAGATACTCCCAGGCGAAGGTGTCGATGAAGACGACTGTACTGGTACATTAGATCGAAGGGTTGGCCAATATACCTGAAGATCTATTTCATCGGATTTAGCCTCGCCAGAAATATCAGTTGGACAGTTACGTAAGGCTGCAAACATAAAATAAACATGGAATGATCATAGAACAACCCGATTGAGTCTGAGGTTCTGCTGTAAACATGGTATGACCATAGAACAACCCTATTGAGTCTGAGGTTCTGCTGTAAACATGGAATGATCATAGAACAACCCTATTGAGTCTGAGGTTCTGCTGTAAACATGGAATGATCGTAGAACAACCCTATTGAGTCTGAGGTTCTGCTGTAAACATGGAATGATCATAGAACAGCCCTATTGAGTCTGAGGTTCTGCTGTAAACATGGAATGATCATAGAACAACCCTATTGAGTCTGAGGTTCTGTTATAAACATGGAATGATCATAGAACCCTATTGAGTCTGAGGTTCTGCTGTAAACATGGAATGATCATAGAACAACCCTATTGAGTCTGAGGTTCTGCTGTAAACATGGAATGATCATAGAACAACCCTATTGAGTCTGAGGTTCTGTTATAAACATGGAATGATCATAGAACAACCCTATTGAGTGTGAGGTTCTGTTATAAACATGGAATGATCATAGAACAACCCTATTGAGTCTGAGGTTCTGCTGTAAACATGGAATGATCATTGAACAACCCTATTGAGTCTGAGGTTCTGTTATAAACATGGAATGATCATAAAACACCCTTATTGAGTCTGAGGTTCTGCTGTAAACATGGAATGATCATAGAACAACCCTATTGAGTCTGAGGTTCTGCTGTAAACATGGAATGATCATAGAACAACCCTATTGAGTCTGAGGTTCTGCCGTAAACATGGAATGATCGTAGAACAACCCTATTGAGTCTGAGGTTCTGCTGTAAACATGGAATGATCATAGTACAACCCTATTGAGTCTGAGGTTCTGCTGTAAACATG
>JAIPMN010002433.1:8861-43867 GCA_020650975.1 Apostichopus californicus
ATCAAGTGAATTCCAGAGTTTGACCACTCAAGTAGAACTGCAAAGTCTTTTATTTCCATTCACCCCCACCCACCCCCCCCCCGCGCGTGAAATCAATTCTTTCCTATTGTATTATATCTATAATCTGATGTTGACGAGAAGACAATTTGGCAAACACTCCGTCTGGGAAGAAGATGATGACGGGGTATAAACTCACCGAGAGGCGGCGTCCGTCGCACCCGAGCTGCTCCTCTTGGCCACGTTTTGTCTGACAGGCATGGCCATACCTGGGTGGGCACTGAGGGCGGCAGTCCCATAGTTTCCTGACGAGTGAGGGATCTCCAACAGGTCCGATATGGCCACCATTTGAGCCTGCCGGGTCTTTTGACGTCCTGGTGAAGGAAACAAGAAAGACCGCAGTGAGTGGCACTGGCGTATTTTGCAGGTAGATGACACAACCAAAGCTCTAAAAATGCTCAACATTTCAATCACTCGTAAAATATGTAAAGAGATATTCTCTATTTGTACATATCTTACTATGCTACATGAAGAGGCGATGTAATACCTATCACAGTACAGAATGGGTCCCCATTACCCTGTTATTGGACCATCTACCACCGTACAGAACTGGTCCCAATTACTCTGTTATTGGGCCATCTATTACGGTACAGAACTGGCACCCATTATACTGTTATTGGACCATCTATCACGGTACAGAACTGGCACCCATTACACTGTTATTGGACCATCTATCACTGTAAAGAATGGTTCCCAATTACTCTGTTATTGGACCATCTATTACGGTACAGAACGGGTCCCCATTACACTGTTATTGGACCATCTATCACGGAACAGAACTGGTCTCCAATACCCTGTTATTGGACTATCTACCACCGTACAGAACTGGTCCCAATTACTGTGTTATTGGACCATCTATTACGGTACAGAACTGGCACCCATTACACTGTTATTGGACCATCTATCACAGTACAGAACTGGTCCCTATTACCCTGTTATTGGACCATCTACCACAGTACAGAACGGGTCCCAATAACCCTGTTATTGGACCATCTACCACCGTACCGAACTGGTCCCCATTACCCTGTTATTGGACCATCTATTACGGTACAGAACTGGTCCCCATTACCCTGTTTATTGGACCATACATCACGGTTCAGAACTGGTCCCACTACCCTGTTATTGGACCATCTATCACTGTAAAGAATAGTTCCCAATTACTCTGTTTTTGGACCATCTATTACGGTACAGAACTGGCACCCATTACACTGTTATTGGACCATCTATCACGGTACAGAACTGGTCTCCAATACCCTGTTATTGGACCATCTACCACCGTACAGAACTGGTCCCATTTCCCTGTTATTGGACCATCTTTCACAATACAGAATGGGTCCCCATTACCCTGTTATGGTACCATCTACCACCGTACAGAACTGGTCCCCATTACCCTGTTTATTGGACCATCTACCATGCTACAGAATGGGTCCCCACTACCCTGTTATTGGACCATCTATTACCGTACAGAACTGGTCCCCATTAACCTGTTATTGGACCATCTATCACTGTACAGAATGGGTCCCCATTACCCTGATATTGGACCATCTATCACAATACAGAACGGTTCCCTATTATCCTGTAATTGGACCATCTATCACAGTACAGAATGGGTCCCAATTACCCTGTTATTGGACCATCTACCACCGTACAGAGCTGGACCCCATTACCCTGTTTATTGGATCATCCATCACAATACAGAACTGGTCCCCATTACCCTGTTTATTGGACCATCCATCACGGTACAGAACTAGTCCCCATTACCCTGTTATTGGACCATCCATCATGGTACAGAACTGGTCCCCAATACCCTGTTATTGGACCATCATAATTACTGGTCATGTTCCCACTCTTCTATCATATTCATCGATATCCATCAGAGAAATAGCATCTTAATAACAAATGGTTATACTCTACTATGCATAATTTTCACACACAGTACACAAAAGTCTCAGAAATTAGGACAAGATTTATGGCTTACATTCAAGAATATTCGGAACGGTTTTCATGGCAGGACTTTTCACGACTGCTTGAGCAATCAAGTGTCATCTTTCCAATGCTAGTTACATCAGTCATGACAAACACAACTTAAAGGGAAGACTACCGGTGAGCTTTGATCCAATAAGTTTGTTACGATCATTAAGATTAAATAATTTCTATCAGCAGTTAGACATCGAGTCGCTGCCGCTACTACCTTTCGTAAGTCTCTGTTTAGCGGCCATACACCTGATGTGATCGTCGAATTGAAAGCGTGCATTCAGGATGGGGGTGGACTTGGCGTGAGGCGACACCATGGAACGTTTGTGGATGGTCACGTGGAGGGAACGGCTGTCGTCTTTGTCTCCTGTCACCTCCAGGTCCTACATGACAAAGGATAACAACATAAAACAATAACAATAACTAGAGCAGCAATTTCTGCAGAAATCTAAACACTCTGCTTGCACAGTGAAAGGGGATATTCCCATGGCTAAAATAATATTTAGAAAAAATATTTAGAAAAAATATTTAGAAAAAAAATTAGAAAAAATATTTAAATAAATAATATTTAAAATAATATGACAGAACTGTTGAAAACTTTGTTGTACGTTAAGGTGAAAACCACATAGTGTTGTAGCACTTTGCATTTCTGCAAAGATGATGTTTTAAACATTTGGTGGTATTTTATGAATGCATCTAGCAACAGCAGAGTGAATGTCCTCATGGCAATTGAGAGTTACAAACGTCTGTTTCATAAATATATATCATTTAATCACCGAAGGAAAATTGGTATTATTAAAATACCAGTTGCATATTGGCAACATTAGTAACTTAATACTGAAAAAATTTTAAGCAAAACATTCTAAATGTACAGCAATTAGGGTTCTTGTACTCACAAAATTTGGATCCGCAGACTACGATATGAAGTTACAAGAATGTTAGGAGAGGTTGATCAAAAATATTGCCCAGTATATACTTGCACTAATATTATTCTTAAAATAATAATGATTCGATCTCAAAGCTCATATGGCCTTTAAGCAGCTCGGGTAAGATTACAGGGTATTCCCTTCGGCAACTATCACGTTTGCAATTTAGGCAGAAGGATATCGTGGCAAAGCACTTTTATCTGAAGTTGTCAAATCTTGGCTGCCTATGCTGTATAAGGTGCATTATAACCGTAGGATATAAAGATATATGCATAGGATACGACCTTTTCCGGATTAGATTAAATGACTTTAAACTCTTTTAATCAGAAGTTGCCAACTGGCTGTAAACAAAAAAAATAGATCTCATTAGGTAGAGTGAGGTGTATCCCAATTATGCATGAATATTAATTACATTCTTGGATCAGATTTAAACCTCAATGCAATATGTGGAAATGATATAAGGCCATTAAAACATAGCATGTGTTTTTGTCCCTATCTGCAACAGAAGGCATTTAATATTCACCTGTAGCAATCCTACAAAGCGTGCGACACCCCAGCCTAGCTTACGATTGTCTGGTTCGACCAGAACCAACTGATGCGTGCTGATCACCAGGAATCGTCTGACCCTCTGTGGGCTGCGAAGAAATAAACCACATCAAAAAAATGTATCAACAAACTCTGATAAATCACGGCTTAATTAAAAGATTGATTAGGAGAGAAGAAGATGATACAGGAACATGGATTCAGTTTTCTTGTCAAAGCAAGACATTTTACAGAAGACTAGGGGTACATTCATTTATTTGTCACGTGAGACGAAACACCATTCATACTAGCATCACTGAGAAAGCTCTTATAGCATATCGAGAGGGTGGGGGGGGGGGGAGGTATCAAGAGGGTGGGGGACTAAGATAAAAATTACATGAGTACTTGAACAACAGGAAACATACTGGGAGGTTATATACGAAGAGCAAAGAAATTCATCGCTGAAGCAGGATTCGAACCGGTGAGCCTTGGGTTACGAGCCCTGGGTTACGAGCCCTGCCCTCTACCAACTGAGCTATCCAGCCCTTAGTTGCCATTGGTGACTTCCTTTACTCATGTACAGTCAGAAGCCATAGTACCTTGCATAACTGGGGATTACACTGCAATTCCATTTTGAAACCTTTCCAGAAAATGTCAAGGAAAGAGATTTCAGGAGAAATTTGGCTTTATTATGCTTATATTTAGGTATTATTATATACAAATGGCAAACTGACTGGAAAAATTATTAAGGAAACGAAATATTGGGTAGAATGGAATTTGAAACGATGACTTCGGGCCGCTACGATTCTTTGCTCTTCGCAACATTAAAATGTATCTACAATTAAAAGAGGGAGACGTAACTTACAATACAAACCATCAAATTACAGTAACAAATTACATTCAAATCAAAATATCTCTTACCTTTTGTCTTTGGTTATGACCGTGCAACCAATAAGGTCACTATTGTCTGTAAAATAAAGAAATTAAAGAAAGAAAATAATGGCGATGAGGACAAGAATTTATCAATTCTTTAATTTTTGTCAAAAGAGTATTTGAAGAATCTTCTGTTTTATTCAGAATTGTTTTCATTTTCATAAATGCATTTTTTTTTTTTTTCCTTGAGAAAATTTTGTTTCTCCCTTTTTCATCTGTGAAGACAAAGTCTCCTGCACAGATTAAAATGTGGAGGTTTAACCTTCTGACAAATCAAATGAACTTAAATTTGAAACATGAGTCACCTTCGGTTCGCTGATAAAGTAACTAACTGCAGGATTTAAATGAAGTCACCAAAGATTAAAAAGAGAAAGGAAAAAAACAGTTTTCCATGGATTTGTTGTTAAGTAGTTTATATTTCTCCAGTGGAAAATAATTTGAAAATGGGTTTGTTATCTGTTAAAATTATCCTTACATGGACAATTTTGATAAACACGGTTGTGTCAGAACACTCAAAGATAAACCAGATTTAACTCTAACAGCTTATGAAGATCAGAGCCGAAAATTACAGACAGCTTTATCTTTTGACATTACTGAATACTGTTCACTCAATTACCCTTACGTCTTGAGTGGTTCAAAGTCATACAGAATGAAAAAACAAGAAAATAAAAAAAAACCATCAATCTTGTGCGGTTGTCAGAATATGTATGAACAATGTCCAATAAAACTGTCTATGTTTACATTGCATCCCAAAAGACAAGATAAATAGGAGATTGGGTAGATTTGGCAAGAAGGGAAGTGGTTGGAAAAGATTTTATGACTGAACGTTCCATAAGCTTGCGTGCTCCGGGAAGAGAGATTCTTACTCATCGGATTATTCTCACACTGTCAGCAAACTTTTTGGAGAAAGGGGGGGGGGGAGAGGAAGGGGAGGGGGTGGGAGAAGGAAGCTGGGCGAGTTTTCCAGGATTGTCGGTAAACTGAAACGAACAAAGATATTTCTTTTACGAAACCGATTGCTATGTGCCAAGGTTGGATGTATGTTTGTACATACACTTGAAACATTAACACCTGTGATTACAGAACGGCACTTGTGAAACATGAATGTCTAATAAAAGGACATCCACTTCTTTTCATACTGTTCCCTAATCGGAAAATTACTGACTAGAAAGGAGCAACTTGTTAAAAGGATTTTCTGTCAACGCAAGACTTCCTAATGATCAGCCTCTTGAGGATAAAGATAATATCTGGTATTAGATGCACTTTACTGATGGTTCAAATGTAAGAAACGCCATCTCCCGATATTCCATATCATATTTATCTTTTCTGAAACAAATTGTTGAAACTTGGTCAAAGATTTCCTGTTCAGATTAATACTAAGAAAAGTGGACTGAATGAACAAATCAGAATGTACTCTGCCTTTATTAACACAACTCTGTAATGTGTTAGAGACCAGAAGCCTGTTTTGTATTGTGACGACAGCATATACAATGCAATACATTACCATACAATGCAATGCAAGACAATTCAGTACAATACAATACAATTCAGAACAAGACAATACAATTTAGTACAATACAATGCAATTCAGTACAATACAATACAATGCAACACAATACAATGCAATTCAGTACAATACAATACAATACAATTCAGTACAATACAATACAATGCAACACAATACAATGCAATTCAGTACAATACAATACAATACAATTCAGTACAATACAACACAATGCAGTTCAATGCAACACAATACAATACAATACAAAACAATAAAATACAATACAATATAATATAATACAATTCAATGGAATACAATACAGCACAATACAATGCAATTCAATGCATCACAATACAAATACAATACTAAGATAAGTGTAACAATAAGATATGAAGAAAAGAGATTTTACATTCAAACAACATGGAAGAATTTTTAATTACTTTAGTGTTAGCGTCATCCAATCTTAAGGTTACTTACTTAGGTCGAGTTTGTCATTCATTGACACCAGCTGGCTGTCTTTCGTCAAAGGTAGTTTTCCTTCCACCTCCTTTCGTAATGTCATTGACAAATCCCTCAGCTGGAAGAAAGCTCTGATAGCCTAAGAGGTATCCAAAGGAGAGAAAGAACATTCAAGTACCGTTCTATTCTGTTTTGACCTATTTCCTGTACCAAGGCGATTACTGTAGATTTATCAGAACTTGCCTAAATTTTGTCAAGCATTTAAACTAGACTCATCCCCAAATGAACAAAACACAGGCAGCTATGTATCACCCTTGCATGTATAACTGACCTAGCCTAACCAAACCTGATCTAAAAAATCAATTATTTCCTAACATTTGAACATGAACTTATAATAATACCCAAACAATCCTCTCCTCTATGGTCCTTTCCCCACCGATTTCCTATCTCTGTCACTATACACAGTTGGAACACAGTTCCTTTGTCAGTTTACTAGCTGTTACTATTAGTTTGGTATCCCTACACTACAGGACATCACAGTCTACAGAGTGTGCTTAGGGTGAAAGAAATCAAATCAATGGGACGGTTGCCTCAAGCAATGAATCCACCGTTAGTTCCTACAATAACCTCTTTGCTGTCAGCAGCAGTGACATCACCCTCCCATCCCCCTCCCCCCGGCCCAGAAGAAGAAGGAAATCTGGCACATTAACCCCCCTCCCCAACCGGGTTAATTTATCCCCAGTTTGGGAAACATTGCATAAGGATGATTTGTTTGTCTTTCATAAATGAGATATGTCTTCTCTCAAAGTCTAACTGCTAAGTGTCACTTTAATTCCCCTCAAAAAACAAAAGAACACAACAGAAAACTAGTTTCACCCGCTGATGGAACCATGGCATCAAACAATGCATAAACATGTATATAGGCCTTGAAAATTGTCAAAACTTCCTCATCTTGCAAGACGGAAACAAATTCTTAGATACACGTGCTATCAAAGGAGGATAAAATTACGCCCAGATTGTAAAATTCTCATGGATTATATCACATCTGCTGTAACACAAAACCATGACAAATTTGTGTTCTAGCTCGAATATTTGCGAGACAAGAAACGTTGCTTAGTAGGCATGACGAAAAAATACATAAACGACATTAGAGGCTCATTCATTTCGCCATCATACAAATACTTAAACTAGTAAATGGTTCTATGAACAAAAACTGCTATACATCTATAGCAGTTGTGTAGCGAGTTCCCCATTTTGCACAGCATTTTGGTCCCAGATCGCACCAGGCGCATAGCCAGGAATTTGCCAAGGGAGGGGCGAAAATGTCGGCAAACTATCAGAGAAAATTTTGGCTAAAAATGCCTCCCAGATCGCTGGAAATGGCACTTCCCAGGCCTTGTAAGTTGTATCTTAGCATTTTATCTTTTGAAATTAATAGCGATATCATAAAAACATTAAAAAAAAATGTTAAAAATATGCTCAGGGGGGGGCGGCTGCCCCCTTCGCCCCCCCTTGGCTACGCGCCTGGATCGCACCGGGATCAAATCTCTCCTGAAAGCACTCTCAAGCCATGTCAAGTACTTACTCTTCTTGTCCTTTCAATTTCTCCAGAAGGAAGACGTTTGATGAAGTCGATCCCGGTTAAAGGTGTCCCTGTCGGCCTCAGGACGAGACACTCGTCCATCATCAGATATTCCACATTAAGCGGCTTCCTCTGAGAGAGTTTGAACAAACGAATAGGTTGTTAAACGTACTGAATTTAGCATGAGTGTAAAAAAACAAAGGCAATTAAGGCCTTCCCATTTGTCATCCGAGGTATCCTGGCAAGTCTGAAGAAACGGCTAAATTTTATAACTTTTAGGGGAGAATAGAACTATCTGTGGAGAACCTTAAGAAACAGCTACTTGATTGAATAAGGTGAAATGGAATAGGACTTTTTAGATTGAAAATTTTAGATTGAAAGGGTCAATCAGGCTACTTTGACAGTCACCCTCAGATAAATCTTTCCTTAATCATCAAAATACAGGACTGAAATATTTGAAGTTGATTAATTATCTTGATAATAAAACAGTCAAATGTAAAGGGACGGAATAGACATGCAAGATTTGTTGCACTAGTTATGCATATTATTAGTATGTACACATGTGGGATGTTATTGTGTGCATATCATCACATGAACCAAACTGGATCACAGAACACATGAATGTAAATGTAGTCATCGGGAAATGCTTACTGTTTGTTATCCAGGATACACATTCAGTAAACTGTTAAAACCACAAAAGTCAGTCAAATCTTTACAGTTTAAACACTCATTTTGTTTTCTTTATTTTCTTTGTTACTTTTCTTTTATAGGTAAATACCGCCACCATCCTGACTATTTATACATTTTTGGGCAAAATGTTTGGCCCATTCCCGGGGGTTGAGCCAATACAGACATTCGGGCAAAACCATTGCGTATGCTGCATTTGTTAATCCAAACCATTGATCGATGTATGCCCAGGCAGATGAACTGAACTTTCTGTTCATAGCTGTACATTATATGCTATATGCCGGGCTATGTATCTTACCCAATCCTTATACCTATCACCATCACGCAATGTATCTCTCTCTCTCTCTTTCAAGGACACATTTAACAAATGGCCTCCATTCATTAATTCCTTTGCTGTCTCGAGTACAATCAAAATTGTTCGCCATTCACCGCCTGCATTGTTTTTCATTATTACCTATTGACCTTAATAATTTTCACGAGCATACGTTCTTTCAATGTTCTGGACAATAACCGACATTCCTCGATAAGTACAACAGAGGTGATAGTTACATTGGGATTTTTTTTATTCCCTCCAACTCAACGAATGGGCCAAACATTTGGGCAAAAAGACTAACATCGCCATGATTGTGCGATTAGTACATATCAGTGCCAGAAAGACTGTCTAGATAGGTATGGATTGGACCGTGTTTTACAATTTGAATACACTGTGTGCCCTGATGTATGACGGTATGATCTAAGAGCTGTATTTCTAAGACGATGCAAAAAGTTTTCACCTTCATGGTCTGATATTCGTCGTCAAACATATCCAGAAAGAGTTCGTCCCCTTTGTAATAGTTCCTGAGCAACAGAACACTCTCCTCTTTCGCTCCCTGCCAAAAGAAATCCAAATAGAATACATTTAGCAAATATTCATCAAGAAATGGGCGTAGTTTTAATCATAGCTGAATTCCATCCACCATGCAAACGAGACGACCCTTCACAATACTATTTATCTTTACCACACTGTGTATCTTTACGGTACTATAGATATTTACGATACTGTTTACCAATATATTTCCATGAAAGAGGCTCTTGGAATTGTTGTTTACAATGTTTGGGAAATGAATAGTTTCTTCTTTTTGATTGTTCAACTACACATCTGATGTTACCGATTAATTACACTGAAATGTACGTTGTAGAATCTACTGGTAGTACTTGGAAAGTTTTCAGGAATTTCAATTTAATTGAAGATGGTCATGTGAGTCAGATCAGCTGGACGGAATTACTTCTACATTGGGTTCAAATGGCTGCTTTCTTAGCAATAAACTGTGAATTTTGCAAAACAATTCCAACACCTTTCTGCCCTACCCTTCCTTCCCCCCACGACAACACATTAACAATACAAACCAAAAAACTGACATACTGCCAATTCTACCCACTTTAGAATATAATGATAATAAGAAGGAGCACATAACTACATTGATAACCTATCAATCATTTACTGGCTCCATATATCAATGACTATAAGTGTACGCTTGGAAACCCAAAATAAATTGAATACATTGAAATAAATATATTTTGATCATATTGAATAATATTGAAATAATTGAATATTTTCCCCAAAAAATAATATATATGTGAACTGTTGACCAAAGATGCTCATGTTTGTAGATGCATAAGTTCTACGTCCAATGTTGTATATGGGGCATTGAATGGTACATATAGTCTAAAGCACCTCTCATAACACTGATGAAGCAATACGTGAGCGTGGTGGCCAATTGGCTAAGGCGTCGGACTCGTGATCCAAGGATTGCTGGTTTGATTCCTGCCTAGTTCATTACGTTGTGTCCTTGAGCAAGATGCTTTATCTCACTTGCCTCCCTCCACCCAGGGGTTAAATGGGTACCTGTGAGGTAACTTGTCATTGTGCGCAGTATAAAACTGCTGCTGACTGGAGGGATTGTCTCTGGGACAGGTTATCATTGACCAGGGGTAATATAACGTCTGTAAAGCGCTTTGAGACCTATCGCTGGTTTAAAGCGCTATATAAAAAGCAAAATATTATATACATAATACAAAAGCGATATACTTCTTAGCTCCTGTAATAGTATGGAATGGAATATACCATCGCAGACACGACCAGCATTTCAATTGAGAGTTCTCCCACGACGGTGAAAGAATTAATAAATCTTCTTAATAATGGACCAACCTCGATACAAGCCAGGTGCCTGTCTTCCAGGTAACAGGTTCCGTTGGCTGAGAAGACCAAGACTTTGACAAGTCTACAGACGATGTCGAGAGTGACTGGTCTGATGAGGCTATTCGGCTGACAGCCTTGGTTCATCAGCGCGATCAACCGCTCCGCCAAGACGGTATTGTACCCCGATTTATTCTGCGACCTGAACGTTAGAGACACGCTCTCAAACAGCTTCTGTGGTATTCCTGGCATGGGACGGGAAGAAAGAAAATAGAAAATTTTGATTTCTCAAATCAAACAGGTTTAAACCAGGACCTGTGTGGACAACCAGCGCTGTGACTAGTTTGAGTAGAAACAAATTATTATACCTACCTGTCTCCTCTCATATCATGCACTCTCATGCACTTGCCCGAATCAGCGTCCCCCGTTGACCCAGCCCTGGTCATCACCCACTTCCTCTTCCACTCAAATCTACTGAATCTATCTGGTATTTCACATTAAAATGCCACTCAACGTTGCCGAATTTAGTTGAGTAATATGAAAGATGGAGTGTGAAATTTCATACTAGTACCTCAAAACTGTATGGCAAACTTGTTTGGAAATTGAAATTTAGTCTCTGCTACTACGAACAAAACTCACAAAACTCTCGATTCCAGAGTCAAGAATAACAGACAGTTGAAAGTTAGATGAATCTTGATGGGTTAGAGGAAGTTACATTAACTACTTTTGATCAAATATGAAATATAAAACACAAAAATATATATCATCACCTTTGAACTAGGTAAGGGATATGAAACTACACATATCTACAACCGAACAGAACTTGTACGATATAATGAATAACCTTCAAGCGCCATTAGAAAGAACAAGATGTTATGTTGTTGAATATAAAATGTGAATACAAAATGTGATGTTGGTGAATACAAAACACCTTAACCACCAGCCAGTTCCAAAGAATTAACTCTTGGTTTACCTTAAAACTGGAAAAATAAAAAATAAATAAATATAAAAAAGGTTCCCTCCTTGAGAAAACAATTGAGAGGAATATCTTGGCATGAACATACAATATACATTTGAATATTTAATTTATCAATTGCAAACTGTTTGCTTCTTTGAAAATGCAAGACCCCCCTGAAAGAAAAAAATAAACCAGCTTTTTTCAATTTCAAGTAAAGGTTGTTGCATCAGGACAGAAGATCCCAAAGTTTCCACTCACCTTGATTGAAGCTCATCGCATGCAACAAGCAGAGCGTAAGAAGGGCCTTGTAGTCACCGCTGGTGCAATCCAGGGCATTTAAAATGGCCGCCAGGTAAGGTCTGGATATGGGAACCAAACAGACAAGTGGTGATCACGAGTACAAGCAGATGACTTAATTATGTACAGAGTAACTTAAATGAGTTGTAGGATACAAGGTGTGATCATCACCTAGGGCATGATTGAGAGCCTTGTGGTCAAGGCAGTGGACTTGTGATCTAAGGCTTGCAGGTTGGAGTCCTGGCCAGATCAATGCGTTGTGTCCTTGGGCAAGGCACTTTATCGCCATTGCCTCTCTTCACCCAGGGGTGTATTAATGGGGACCTGCGAGATAAAACTGTCAGTTGGGCGCTGTTTAGCTGCTGCCATGTGGAGGGATTGTCTCTATGTTTGACAGGTCATCGATCACCGTTATCGGTGCATATGTCTGCGCTTTATAAATCCTCAATATTATTATTATATTATTTAAAGTAGATGAATAGATCTATCAAAAGGAGATTACTTTCAAATTAAATTGGGTTGATGACAGTAGGAAATATATGATATAATGGATATTTTTCTGTGCTTTCATTAATTAAAGATAACTTCTTTTCTATCCAGGGGAGTATTGTAACTCCCATGGCATGGTGTCCTTGAAATCCTGTTAAAATAAACCCCAAGACAGTATTTGACTTCAACCTATAAGTTTCTTCTAAGTCATGTATTTTGACCTGCAAAAGTCATTAAAATTAATATGTACTATAAAGCATGGCTGTCTAATATCAAATTCTTCCACCAAAACCTTATCTTCAGGGCTGGTGGTGTTAAGGACTCATCCAGGATTAGGTTTTCTGGACAACAAATCTGAAAGCTGCTTGTCTTACCCACCCAATTCCCTCATCCCCCCTCACTCCCCCTCCACATTGTATAACGACTAAGATGAAGGCATAACCACGCTCAACTGCACTATTGTATAGAGCCCTTTACTCTGCTGTATGTGTTTACTCTTTACATTCACTACAATGGTAGCTTTAAGACCAGAACAGGGAGAATCAAATCACATAAACATCAACACATGGATGTAAACAGCACAGACTGGTGCCAAGCTGGTCTGACCTGAGCTTTTTCCTTTCTTTGCTGTAAAATGTGCAATTTGATGGGTAAACTATAAAAATGCACACGTGGGTTAGTCATATCTACCATGACAGTGGTTTTACATTTTTTTTTTTTACATTTTACATTTACAACAGTAGCATTTGTTTTTAAGACGTTAATCTTTTCTCACAAAAGTAGAGAGATTTCCTCCATATTATTTAAACATTTAACTAATGGAACACTTTTTATGTTGTGCTCTAGTCTTCATTATAATGGCACGAAAAATAACACTGCAATCGCAGTGAGCTTCTTTACAAATCATGTATCCTCCACATCTTCTGGAGAATCTGGAATATACACCCTGAGGTCACTGTTTTCAAATCACATTCTAGCCAAACATTTTATTTGCTCTTTCCGGCTTCTTTATCATTTTCCCGTTAAGACTTTTAAAACCTGTGAAATTTAACTGAAAATATCACCTGTTGTTGAGCTGTTCAGAGCATTTTCTGGACGCAGCGAGGGACTTCTCTTCATCGGTGCTATTAGAAACAATGGCAGTAGATGTACCCGCCTCTGGAGGGCCCTCCTCCGGTTTTGTAGACGGTTCTGGAGGATGGCCTTCAGCGGTTGCCTCTGCTCCTCTCACATCTGACGAGAGTAGAGAAAAGAAGAAAAAAAAACACCTATTATGGAGATCCCTGTGATACATTGTTATAGTGTGCAAGATACTGTGGCTTCTGACTGGCATCCCAGTTCAGAATGTATACGAGCAGGTCCTCAATGACCCAGGACACCCCATGAGCACTGAGCCACGGCCCCATCAGACCCCCCCCCCACCCACCCCCTCACAAAGTACGTAAAGCTACGTTACACTACGGATTTAATATTGAAAGACATAATTTAATCAATCTCGGTGGGCAGATGTTAGATCAATTTTCAACACATGAGGAAATCTTGCGCCCCCCTTAAGCGTCACACTCCATTGTTCGCGAACCCTCTGTTAGAGTACACAACATTCACACGTTATACCATAAATACCTTCAATCCGTTGTTGCAAAGGCAAAAACACTTGTTATGAAGACCCATCAAACCTTTTCTGATACATTGTTATAGTCTACAAGATATTTGCGGCATCCTCCAGCCAAGAAACAGAAAATTAGGATCACCACCAACTACGTGCTTGATAGCTCAATGTGTACAGAACCTTGTATCCCTGAAGTCTCCGATTTGAGATACATTTTAGCCAAATAATTTCTTTACTCTTCCACTTATTTCCATAAATACAGAGTCAGCCTACAACTGTTGAAATTACTGACATAACAGATAAAGTCAAATCAAAAGTGCTTGATTTTCATAAGCCGATTCCATTTCACACTGATTTAAACCATGAAACTATAAAAGTGCTCTTTATGAACTGAATAAAGTTTTTTTCTTCTCAACGAAGGAATTACAGTTACCCTTGAGAGTTACTTCCTACATAATTAGTCTGGAGATTTAGTTACAATCATAAATACCGGCCCATTCCTTCTAAGCAACGTACTCTACGCTAGGTACATCTGACATAAAATAGTGTGGTAGGCTAAGACAACTATCTGATGTTTGCCATGAACTGCAACAGACTCTCTCAATGTGTATACAAACTATGACATCTATGCAAGTCAAACCTGTTAACATTACTTCTGTGCAACATTTTAATACCACCAGATGTTTAACACTGCCAACACAGTCCACTGATTTTAAAAGCAACATTAAGATTTTTAGCTGAATTTTTCATAACTTGTTAGGAATGATTTTAATGTACACAAGCACCTTTCTTTCTCCTTTATCATTATCCTCTTGTTTGCTACACAACAAGTTGATCCCAATCTCTCCATTCTACCACCCAAAAGCTTTGACATTCACTAACCCACTGCTTGCTCTTCTTCTTTGGTTCCTTCTTCTGACCTTTGACCTGCCGAGACTTCCTCTGCCTCTACGGGGGTATCAAGCTCAGTGGGTGAGTCGATGTTTCTGTAATTTGGTCTCTTTCTCTGTGTTTTGATGTCCCTCTCTTTACTACTGTCGAGAGAACTCTCCAGACTCTCGGATGGAGCGACGAATGCGACGAAAGACATCTACAGGAGAAAGAAGAATTGATAAATGCACAGCAGGTAAGTTATACTACATAGATAACATGTTACTTTGCAAGACAAAACACAAGCCCTGTATAGTATATATGTAGTACACCCTGTACAGTAGTTCAGATATAGCATAGTTAAAACTAACACCATGATGTGTTTATGTCATACTATGTAACGATGATACTATCTATGTGTTTTCCGATTGTATACAAAGCTGTGCAAGAAGGTAAATCAGAAAAATTAGAGGAAAAAAAGGGCAGGGGAGTGGAGAGCATTATAAGTAGTCATTTTACAGAGCCACTCCCTGCCTTTTTAACCACAGCTAGTAAACCTGCTTGCAAACTAACTCAGTTACTATATCCTTTACCCTTCCAGGCTTTGGTAAAGGGCTTCCATAAAAATAGTAGGGTTTCCCAAACGTCTGTTTTGAAGTTTTCTGCAACATTCTTGTCAGGGAAATTGAGCAATCGAGTATGAATGTTGCCTACATAATTCAAAGCCATTGTTTAATAAAACATCTAGGGTCATTTTTAGAATAGCAGCACTGTTGAAAGGGGTGACAAACAGCATGCAATGTGACACTTCTGAATGTGGTATCTGCAAGATACCAACAATTTGCAAAATGTTACGTAAAACCCATTGCTCTGTCTTGTTGTTTGTGACTATGAAAATCATGGTTATGGGGACTTAAGTTTTATCTTATAAAGCCATTGCTACTGCAAGGGGAAATGGTCTCTGTCGATATGTGATGTGTCGGCAGGGTCAATATTCTAACACAAGCTTCTACTTTCCAATTATAATTTTACCGATATGCATCTGTTTTTGACCAGGGTTTGCATGTGAAGTCTACCAAGTAATCAAAGTTCTGAGCCCGAGGTTGACAGTCCAAGTTTCAACAACCTTTGTTTCATTTTTTTTTTCTTTTTTAAATTCAATACACCTTCTTAAAGAATTGATTTTACATAGTTGAGAAAGAGAAAGGCCTTATTTCAATGCACTTTAAATTGCAATAATTATACACCTCATAGTTTTGCCAGATGTGTTCATAAAATTATACCAAAACATATTAAAACAATCCTTACCTCTTTGGCAGTAAGAACATGCCATCCTGATTCAAGCTAAGCTTTTTCGATAAAGAAATATTTGAGAGCAGTTTCTTAAATTGTTTACATGTGCTGCTTGTCAATCCCTTAACCCCCCCACACCCCCCACCCCCCCCCAAAAAAAAATTGAGAAGTAGTACTCACATTGGTGATACCGCTGGTATCGATGGGAAGCTGGGCTAGGGTCTCTTCGCTCCCCTCGAAAATTATTTTGGCAAGAGTAGAAACAAGTGGAGTGTGCATCATGATTAGAAATACCTGAGGATTATGGGTAAAATAGTCGAGGAATATTAGATACGAGATATAAAGATGACAAACTTATTTGGAAAACCCACTAAAAGGGAATTATTGATGATCATTATAACAGGGAGAAATCTGACATAAAAGGAAGACATTTTTCAGATGGAGTGGCATTTGACCATGTGAATTCTTCAATAAGAAATGGATATAGGGTCTGTAAGGTTATAGATTCATACTATAAAGAATAATTTAATCCAAATTTATGAATGAGATGTAACTGGAAGCATGCCGGGAAGAGAAGGGGGTGGGGTGTTGGGTCTTGCCAACTAGATACAAGGAAGGTAAGTGCTTATTTCAAAGGGAAACTGGATAGGATTTAACATTTTGAACTTCAAAGGTTGAGTTGAGCTCGGTAAGTGAGGTACGCATTTAAAGATAGTAACTGCAGAGGTTATCCCACAAATAAACAGATCTATGATCACTGATAAAGTATCACATCTTGTAAAAACATTATTCACTGCAAAGGATAAACTATTCTTAGATGAATGAGTACAAAACGATAGTAAAACAGCTATAAAGAGAGAAATTAGAGATCTTAAGGAGTAACTAAACATGATTTTATTTAATGAAGGAGCACCAAAATGGCAGTTCTTAATACGTCACATAGCATTACGTTACCATTGTTTTATGTATCAATGTATTACATTACACTAGAGTATATCACAGTGCAACTTACAACATCAAATAACTGAATGCATTTCTTCTAAACTAGATTGAGTATATTTTTAACCATTACTAACTAACATTACCTTATGAGTTTCCTACAGTAGCTGAAAAGTGTCAACAAGATAAGAATATCTTTAACTTAAAAAAGTTGATATTTTGCAGAATTTGTTTGAATTGTCAGGATACTGGATGTCAACAATTCATCATTTTTCTGTACTTTAATTTAGATATTATCTTGTTATCTGAATAGTTTTATGAGGTAAGTCAACGCATTAGGGTACAGATACTGTTTAATCTAGATGGCATAGTTGCCATGGTTTCCTAAGAAGATGAATGGTTTGGAGGTTTAAACTAAAACGTGTTCCACAAATATTTTAGTGTCCTTGTTTTTGCATTTTTGAAATGTATGCGCAGAATACTTTGATTCCTAACACAGCATATTTGAAGATTAACGTGAGGAGATCATCGGACTCACCTGAGAAAGCAGAAATAGTGATAAAATCTGACAAATGTGGGGATGGTCTTCCTGTAAGGAGAAAAACAAATGAGAAAATATGAAGAGATATTGAGCAAGAATATCCTGTTTCTAGTACAAATCAGGTTTGGGAACTGTTAATACTGTCAGTATGATTGCTTTGAAGCATGATATTAGAGTACAGTGTACAGTGGTACAAGCACTAGAGAATAGTTCCAAATGGCTCCTTGGTGTGTCCGATATGAAAGCATTTGGAGGTTTATGTTACATGTCTGCATTTGCAAGTTCAAACCTTCTGGAGGTGCTGGACAACTGTTCATGGACTTCCAGACATAGGGTGCATCACCAATGAAACATCGGCCAAAACCATGGTTGACCCCCAGACATAGGGTGAATCAACAATGAAACATCAGCCAAAACCATGGTTGGACCAAAGTCCCAGAAAAAGCTGGTTTTCTTGGGCTGGGAGGGCACAGTCTGCAAGGCTTTTTTCCTGACTGTCTTGCCAATGTGTGTAAGTCAGTAAAATGTTGCCAGACCTGTTCAGCTTTTATGGACCCAAACTTGCCTGCAAGACCCCTGCAAGACCACTTTGCTCTCACAGACCACCAGAAAATGTACTTGTATGCCCTAGGGTTCCAAATCACAAAATAAGTAAGATGGCATTAAACCATTCACATTGCCTGTCGGCATGGAGACAATTTGATGAATTATAAAAATTCTTTGTTCCTTTGAGAAAGCAATTTGAATGAAAATTGAACAAATATTTTAAAATTTACAATTATCCTTCATACCACCTGTACCTCATGACTAACACTTTTACTTCCTTATTCAAGTGTTATTTACCTCCTCAGAGCTAAATCTTGAACTATTTTATTTCTGGTAGTCCATCTGACAACTAGGTCTGACTTTTTGATTGTCCAAATAGCATATTTGGTTGTCCGGACAAAAATGTAGCAAAGTTACAAAGTATAAGCCATATATACACTGTAGAAGAAATGATTAGGATTGGTGAATAGAACACCACCAGCTTTGGGCCAGTAAATTTCGCTGCAAGTGTATCATAGAACTACCACTATTTTTGTCTAATTTCAGCATCTCCTAAAGTGATGGAGGCTGATCCCATATTTATCATTCTAACTATTTGGGGATATCAACTATCAAGTAACACTGTAATCTGAATTTGATGTGACCCCAAGACGGCCTCTGAAGCCGGTTTTGGTCGTCCCAATGGAAATTTGGACGTTTCGGACGACCTTAAAAAATTTGTCCTGCTCCTTGACTACAATTCTATGACAATGCTACATGTGAGACAAACATGTCTTCATTCCATAGTGTTAAACAATAAAGCACAACAGAACAAGGTTAGCCAAGGAAGCCCCCCCCACCCAAAAAAAAAAAACACACAAAAAGTTAAGTATGGCTATAATCCAAGATGTCAGCTTTAATTGATGCAATACCCTCACAAGGAAGCGAAATTAACCAACAAAGAAAAATCTTTTCAAGTCCACTTACTGCCAGTCCATAGGCTCTTTTCCTGGTGAGTGAGTCGACATAGAGAGGTACCAGTAACCGGTTTAACATGTGCTCAGTTAAGACATCGTTCAGGTACTCATTGTCAATGCTGAGAATGTCGTTGACATAGTGCAGGTGGTCCAGATGTTCCGCGATTAATGTTTCCAGACGATTCTTGCTACGATGGCTGCCAGAGACAGAAAACCAGCATTGATGATTAGTGACACACATGTGGACTAGGACTGACAGATTCGGAACTAACAGAAATTTAGACATTTGACAAAAAATTTTGAAAAACGGGTCTGGTTTATTGTAACAAGTCTGATTTTATCACACGAGAGACTTACACTCCCTTTGCTGGATAAACATACCAGCCTGCAGAAATTGATCACACAGAAAAATTACCATATCATAAACAGCCATATGCTGTCTAACTGTCCCATGGATATTATAATATAATATTATATCACACAGCAGTTGAACCAACCAATATCTTCATTTCCTTTTTTCTAATAATTTTTATCCACTCCCACAAAATCAAGGTAACTTTTACTGCAAAGTTGAGTTTTATGTTAACGTGATTATTCTCTACAAAAAACATTGTGCTACATTGGTAAATTTTGTAAAAGGTTTGTCGAAAGATATTTTCAAAACAAAGCAACTTTTTTTTTTAGTCAAGTTGACAAATAAACAGCAAAGCCATTATTAAATGACTTCATATAGGAGTCATTCATGTCTTTTTATATTTAATTCCTTCCTTTTGGTAAACTTCAAGAACACCAATACAAGCATTGTATATTTCCATTATAAACAAACTTTAACTAGTCTTTTTCTTTTTTTTTTCTTTCATCAAAACCAATTTTAAGACTTACTCAACATCATGCTTGACAGCTGTGTTCAGATTGAGGACGTTGTTTCCGATGAACCAGACCAGGTTGGAAAAATAAGGGACGGCGGTCTTGTTTCGGATGTAGGTCAGCATGGCATTATCTTTAACTGTAAGATGTACAGAGGAACATGACTCTTTAGAGGGCCTTCATATAATACTAATAAAAAACTGGGATAGAAACTATACAGCCCCCCCCCCACTCCTCCAAATGTGTTCCTCTCCATTGGTACCATCCTCCCAGGTCAACTTAAACCAGACCAACCTCCCACTCAAATATCTGAATGGCCTTGACCAAAAATCTAAACCAGATTCCACCCAGCTTGAAGTTAATTTAGGCTGTTGTATCAAAATTGTTTGGTCATTTGTGTGAAAATGTGAAAACGAAAAATTACTATACCTTTGTAGACGTTCAAGGTCAGAGTCCTGACAGCTATCCTAACCATACTCTCTGAATGGTTGAAGAATTTGATAGCCTCAGTATACAGTGCAAAGTCATTGGTATGCTGTGTGGAAAGCAAGATGTATATACACATTAAAGACTAGGGTTAGACTAGTTAAGAACAAAAATAAATATACATGGACATTCTTTGAAGATCACATGGGGTTAGGTAGCGTCTCTAAACTGAAAAATTCAAGATTTAAAATTTGAAAAGAACAACAAAATATTGTCATCTAGAAAATTTCTTTCCTCTTTGAAAATTTCTTTGTTCTTTTCAAATTTGCTTCTAATTTCCCCAGTCACTTTCCCATTGTTTATTAACTTCCACATTCAATATAACAGACAAAAGGTCCAGATATTGTTCAATAACACCCACCACTTGCATCACTTACAGGTACTGGTTACACCTTTTGGTGCGCTGGTACCAGCAGATGACACAAGTAGTTTATTATCCATGTATTATTAATGGACTCGGCTTACTTGGAGGACACAATAGAGTTACCTCTGGACTTGGTGTAGTGTCCACACCAGGTAAAGACATTGAAAGGGTAGGGCTTACTGAAACATCTTGTAAGGGTACCAGCAGACACAGTAATTACCATGATGTAGTCTCTTACTGTTGTACAGTGTATACTTGCACTATTTAAATACATGCCAATGTAACATATTGTAACATATATATAGACACTGAGTTTTGAGCAAACCGGAGGGAGGCTATAGATCAAGATCCCTTCACTAACCGTCAGTCTCCACCGAACTTATGGCAGATCTCTGTGTTTTTAGCCGACAATTGATACTTCTAGTGTACATATCACAATTAAGGACGTACAAAACTCATTCAGCCATTTTTATGAGTTTATATACAGGTAGAGAAGGTTGTACCTGAAATGATGTCAAACATCATTTGAGAAAGAAAAAATGTCTTGATAGCTCTGTTGCACTGACAGTGTAGACCAAACAGTCCAAAACAAAAATTGGAGATTAACCTCCATGAACGATCCCAGTGCCACCACATTTATGAATTGACTAATGAATTTACCATCTTTGAGCTCATTGCCTTGAACATTACTTCATGATGTAGCAAAATAATGTTAACCTTATAAAAATGAAGGTAATAGTGAGTGTCTCTTAAGTACAATGTCTGTCTGATTATGTCCAGTTTAGAACCATGACTCTGATTAACTGTATGAACGTATACAGTTGAAGGACACTTTCAAAAAATATATGACAATCAAAATGCTATAATTTTTGTTTTAAATTACAAAAAAGGTGTTGCACTTTTCAGTCAGTTTGTTCTATGACACTATATATTTTATCATACCTCCTCTATCACTTACTGGTTGCCTATCCCACAAATGACCCCTCCCCTCTCTCCCCCCTCCCATAAAAATGTTAGCATTACTGATAATACTTACCTCATTATAGAAGAAGTGTATGGTATGGACATTCAGTTTGAAGGAAAGTGTCTTGAGAAAAGAAATATAGTAGGCCAAAACCTGCAAGAAAAGGCAACCCAAGACTTTTGTTTCCACTGACAGCAGGTAAATGTATCAGAGTGATAACCCACTATGTCCCACCCACAATCCAAACTTCCACCCACAGTCCCACATCCCCACATCTAACCCACAGCCCCACTTTCCACCCACAGCCCAATTACTCTGACTCCAATGTTCCAATCAAGTAAAATCTCTCTAGACACTGGCATATCCAACAAAACTTTCAAATCAGCTTGTAGATATCATTGCTCAAATCAAACCCCGAAAAATATTTCGATAAAATATGAAATACTAGGGAGGCAAATTGAATAACCACTACCAAACTCATTTCACACATTCTTGTTCAATTCTTAGGTCTGAAATTCATTTTGCTACAGTTTCAACTTCAAGAAGCAGAAAATATCATGTGATCGCAGTATCTTCTTACAACTTTTCCTTATTTCACGACAAACAGGTCGTTTATGCGTTGATTGGTCTATTCAACAGGAATCCAATAACTGCATATTATTTGAACAGTCAAAAGATAGCTTTGCAATTTTCAAACAAGAAATGATGGATCTGTCTCAAATACACATTAATTTCACTTTCACATTAATTTCACAAGCAGCTATATACTTGGGACAATGTCATTAAAAACACAGCCAACACTGTTGGATTATAGCCATGTAAACTTCCAACTCACACAGTCACTGCATGACAAGTTTTGACTTCCTCAACCCCAATTTTGTATTGACCTCTCCAATTTGGAAGTGACTTTAAATCTGTCCTGATAAACTGTTTAAACATGGCATGTATACTTTTGCACGGCTAGAGACATACACTCATTTGATACATCAGCAATCTTTTCTTATCGGTTCTTTCGTGTCAATGTGCGAATGTTATCTCACAGATATCCGCCGCAGAGGAAATCTTACCTCTTCGTCGGAAAAGTCAAATTTATGTACAATGATCGAGTTGACATGATTGTTGGAAAGCAGATAATCTGTGAAGAACAAAAAAAGGTATTTAACACAACATTGAATAGGGATAACATGTTGCAGAGAAGGCTGAAAGTCATCGTGCAATTTTTTTTATCCGAGTCCAACAGGGACATTTTTCCGGGGGAGGACTAGAATGTTAACGTGCAATGCAGATTGCGTTGTGGCTAAATTCCTCAAAAAGGTAAAATGATAAATTTTTATCACCCTCCATCCTTTTGGAGATACTGAAATATAATCCACCCAAAGGGGAGTTTTACTGACCAAAAGCTGGTATTCTATTCACCAACACCTATACATACTACTGTATCTCCTACAGTGTACATATATACTGGTCATTCTTTGTTATCTTGGCTACATGAGCATGTTGGACAAATATATTTGCTCTTCGAACAAAACGAAAGGTAAGACCTGATTGACTGAGGGACGACCAGAAAAAGGTTCATAAAATTAGCAAGGTTTTAAAACTTAATTATTTACTTTGTATGCAGTGTACTAATTAACTCGGCATTTACTGCTGACTAAACATCTATGAACTTTCTCAAGCCATAGTGACTGTGAAGTATGCTTAAAAACGAAAGTGATGATCTGAAAGTCTGTTAAATTGCTTGTCATACTGTTATATGGAAATAAAGGAAGGAATGTGGACAAAGTGTATTGATCAACAGGGCTTTATGAAGAACAAACTTCTAATATTGATGTCTTATTGAAGGCTGAATCAGAGCTATAAATAACCAGCATTGCTGGTAATTTACTGATTAAATGTGGCTGAAAGTAGAGGACTTGTTGTTAGAGTGACCACAATAACTTTAAAGTCTCAATGTGTGTTTGCCAAATTTAAACTTTGACCTTTCCAGCTAACTGCCCTAAATGCTCAGTGAAAATGACACCGTTCTATGCAATTTTCATATTAATATTCATTATTTTTATTGAGTTATCTGTCGTTAAACATTTTGAGCTGAATAAAATTCGCCAGATTTATTAACGAGTCCATAGATTCTACAAACTTCAATCAAAATTTGCAAGCCCTGCCCAACAGATCATGTGCTATAAAATCTCTCTGGTTTGTTTATGACCGTTTCACTTTCACTTTTATGGCTAGCCTGTGTTAGGTTTCTTTGCTTGAATAGTATCTTTCTTTTGGTCTTTCCAATGTAGCTTGCAAAATTGTGTAATTTCCTTCCATTGCAATGAATAAACAGGTGTTTTCAGACGTTTCCTCCGTGGAATTGGGTCAAAGAAGTGGACGGTATGAGTATATATAGGTTAGGAAAAGTTTGCTTTACACGTTGCTTTAGTGTTAAAAGTTGAAATATTTCAATAAACTTTGCTACCATCAAGGGATGCTACAATTTTGATCTTTACTTTCCCTGTAAGAGATAATATGTACAGAAATCATATACTAGTGGATGTAGTGGTCCGCAAACCTTTTTGATCACCACCCAGGAGCTTCCCTTAGGACTGAGCCACGACCCCACCATAGTCCTGCTCACCCCCACCCCCCCCCCCGACAATCGCAATCAATGCTCAGAATGCAGGACAGCTATAGTAGCTTACACTACTTTATGGACATCAACGAGCTCCAGGAAATGTACAGTAGATGGATTTCAGGAGTCTGGAAAAATTCTGCGACCCACCGAAAATTTGTGAACCCCATAATTGTGGTCCGTTGCCCTATATTGTTTATTACTTTTATTCCCGGTTATGGTGTTTGAAGATTTAATTCAGTAGTTTACTATTGCTTTCAAGGCTAAACAGTATAATTAGGAGCTTTGCCATGACATTTCGAGTAAGCCTTCATAGACTGGCTTTCTGTTAATCGCAAGCTTGTACAGCTTCACCTTGTGATTGTTTATTTATGATGACACTTTTGTAATTCATCAGTCAATTATTTGAAAGAGGGCTCAGAGCATGATTTAGTGTTTTCATTTTAGCATAGATATTTTTCTCATTCTGAAAGCACAATGGTTTCATGTACAAATATCGATATGTGTTTGTGATGATTTTGTTCAGCACTTCGTTCACATTTGCATAGCAAATTGTTAATGCGATACTAGAAAAAGTATTCCAGTTTTGGGTTTAAATCAGACTTTTAACTACATTTCAATCACACTTTTTATTACGTTTTAAAACCAAAAGACACCAATCTACACACATAATATTTTCATGGACCTTGCTAGCACTTGTACTTTTTTGCAGGCTACAAGTGAAAACATAGTGAATGTATTGATTGCATTTTGCTAATACAATTTCTGTTGTTCAGTTGGTTAGAAATTTGTCTTCTATGAAACATCCATACAGTAATGTACTGTACATGTAACACATTAGGTAAACTGCTGTTTCTGTGGATAAAAACACAAAATGGGACTTTACTCCATATCAAATCGCTCTGTTTGATTGCACTGTAGGTTAAAAGTTAACTTACAAAGTGATGTCTCGTTTCTTATATTCTCAAAGAGGATGTTCAGGGTCTGAAGAAGCTGCACGCAGATGTACTTTCCAGTTTTCTGTCGCAGAATCTTCAGAAAGAAAAGGAGCATATTCTTCTCCAAGAAAAAGCTGAAAAATGAAATTTAATGATCAATAACAAGTGTCCACTGTCCAGATATGATAAATTTAAAGATAAATTAAAACTTTTCTCAGCTATACTTAATTGTATCACCATTGACTACCAAAAGCATCCTTGATGTTTTACAACATTTAATTGAAGGGAATACTGTATGTCGAATATTCCTTTAAATGCATAATCATAATAGATGACAGAGTTTACCGTTCAGAACAACGCTATACCTCAGATGCAGTAAAAACATAGTCATACAAATGCAAAGTTTGCAAACAAGCTCGCTTTTTGTATCCTATTTTTATTTTCAAAATGTTTTTGCCAAAAATGAATGTTTGAAAGGTTCTTATCATCGACTGTACCTTGCCTTTAAGGTTTCTTTGTTTGTGTAAACAAATGTACATATAATGTGCAGTAGTAATCCACAATGAATACCATTAATGTGAAGATCATACTTTCTATATTCTAGCAATTGTCTTTTAACACATGATTTAATAAACATCATGACTGCATAGGTTCCTCTTGTCATCAAAACCAAAACTTTCATGCGATGATTTCTTTTCATTGAACTGTGAGAGATAAATTTACATCCCTTTCTGCATTTATATAACTCATCATGATACTGACGAACATATTAGATAGTCAAAAGCAAACAGCAGAAAATGTGTTAAAGGGATACTTACTCAAATACAGAACTGTCATTCTGATCACCCCAAATCAGGATTTCTGAAATTGAACGTAGAGTCTCTACTAACAGACTGCTGTTCTGTTCAGTAATGACGGCATTGCGCATGAGGACACCATGTAAGTGGCTGAGGAGAAAGTCATCAAACGAGATGCAACAAAGAGAAAAAGAAAAGGAAATCAAAATTCAGGTAACTGGGGCAATGGGGAGAGGAGGGAAGAATTTGCATGTGAATAAGCAACATTGAATGTATGACATAAAATTGCTTTACAATGGGGGTAAGCTAAATTATTCTTTCAAATGATAACAGTAGCATTGATCCGTTTTCTGATGCTTGTTCTGTCAATCTGTGATATTGTTTTATCCTTTAGGTAAATAACATCACTTTGATGATAGTTTTGAGAGAGAAAAAAAAGAATAACTGTGTACTTAGACTGTAAATGTCTTAAGTAGGGAAACAGTTTAAAGCGAGCAGAAATTTCCAGATCATTCGTACCAAGGAATTTATCATAAAGGTTATGCTTATTAGATTAAACAGGTTAGGCTATTCTTACAGAAGAAAAATAAATTTCACACAATTTGATGTGCCCTTGTTACTAACTGTAGACCTACTATTGTATGCTTTAAGTCATTTGGCAATGGCTGTGGGAGTTAAAATGGCAATCAAAAATGTGTTCACAGATTTACATTCGTACACAGCATTTAAATTGTTGTGAGTACAATAGAACAACTTAATATGTATTGCAGAACAATTAGATTAACGAGGCTTAACCAACTATCTTTTGTCATAATAATATTAACCTAAGTTAATAAATACGTTTTACACCTTGTCAAAGGGTATGATGGCATACAATTATTCCGCCACGTTAAGAGCACAAATGTTCTTTTAAAGGGTTAAAGATAATGATGATCCCCCTGATTTTGCTTTATGATGATCATCATCAAGCAAAATCAGAGGTTTTATCCTTCAACTATGTGATTCCATCGAATTTTTATTAGATTACACAAGAATGAAATGATCTATACTTATTATGTTCCCAAGTTAAAACTGCAACTAAGCAGGAGAAATTTCCTTTAATTTAATCATGTATTGAAGTTTGCTGTAGAATTCCCATAAATGTTTCCAGCTATAGCTGTGCAGATTAGAAGTTGCGTTCAAAAAGTAGTTAAAATTTGACATATTAACCGGCAGCTACAGTGTCTATCAGTAAGCCTACAGGTGCAAAAGCATTACACAGTACGCAAATTTAAATTAACTGTAAACTTTCGTAGCCTGTTATCATTCTTCAAAACTGTTTCCACGGATTCAGTATGAATAAAATACATTACATAATGAACTAAGTTAGGCCTATCATCAGAAGTATGTTATAATCCACTCATGTCAAGATTAAAACTTTCAGACAAAATAAAAATCTAGAATGCATTTTCTTGATGATGCATACTTTTTATTCCATTTAGCCTAGGCCTAGTACTAATGTTTGGCCTATCCTGCTAGGCCTAGTGCTAATGTAGCGCTAACAAATAACAGACATTCTGTCTTCGCAGCCACTAATGAACACAGGTTATTGTAATAATTTTGACGGATAGGAGTGCCCATAAAAAATGAACTTACGTTACGGCGACTTACATTACACATCCTTAATGGACCTAGCGTTAGTCACATAGTTGCACCTGCAAACATAGAAATTAGCCTACACTGCTGCAGTAGGATAATCGTACAATAATGTATGCAACATTGTTATTACTCTGTTAGGCTGTATTCTTACATTATAATTTACGATTAGCAACTTATAACGTAGGCTACAAGAAGCCGGCCTACTCACCGAAGTTGTTCCAATGAATGCAAATTTTTGGTTTTTCCTCCACTGCCCCACATACTCTTCGACTTAGAAAACATATTTTTTAAATGTTCTACGCCATGAATTAGGTGACACAAACAGGAGCTGGAGAAGTATATCGAATACGGTGGGTGGTTGTTTGTTTTGAGGATTAAAAGTCGTACTATGGTTTATGTTAAAACGTTATCACACACTTAGTTGACCAGGCCAGACGTTCATTAGGTGTATATGCTAAGGTTTAGCTGAACACAGGGCGCTGAATTTGAAACGTGGCTGCGAAATCGTTCCACCAATGTCCGTGAATGGTGTTTGTATGGCATAACTTTTACAGACGATACATGTGCACTTGTTGTAAAAACTATAGTAGAGATCTATATTATATGGTAGCTTTCGATCTGTTTTAGGTTTGGTGAACCTAGTCGACATCATGAATGTAAGCTTGAAAGATAGAGTCCAGTTTAGTACTCGAAATGTACTCGGTACAGGCACTCGGCGAAAAGTACACGGATGCTAAAGTCGCTCAAAGATGATTTAAAGTACGTGGTGCTCCCTCAGGGCGAGGTTTTTTACAAGTACCAATGAAAGGAAAAACCTTTCTTTCAAGTGACGTTACAACAGCAAGACACATAGTTTTTTTTATCTATATTTTATAGCTCTTTGCTCTCGTGTACCAAAAACACAAAAATCATTAAACGATATGTGGACCCCAACCACTTTTCCATTCATCATACACCTATAGCCAGTGAAAGATACAAACCATATTAGAAAAAAAGTTATGCCGAATATTAATCCTACTTTGCGACTTTTGGAGTTTAAGACAATGACCTCTGGTACAACTACTATTAGCAAACATGAACAAGTCGGTAAAGGATAAATTGTCAAAACCATTCACAATCTTGAAAACCTGAATCAAGTATTTTAAATGTTCATAGGTACATGCTATACCATTGTTCATCATTTGCATATATCAGTACATGAAAGCCTAATTCAAATGTACATATATACTTTGGTTGCGTCATAGAAAGGTAATGGCCCTCCATTTTCGACACACACGCCATGATCTTTGCTATATAGGGTATTTTCCAGTGGCGGAGCTAGGGGTATTGGTTAGGAGGGGCGAGAATGGTCTGTAGGGGCGCTTTCGACACTATCTAAGCGGAACGCCACCACTGGTTGGCGCGTAGCGTACAGATTTTATTTGAGTAAAGATACTCCCTATAGATCACAGGAAATGACCTTTTCCGTGCCTGGCTAAATTTGCAGATAAACGAAGAATAAATAGGTGTCATCGCCAAATTACACCAACAAAATGTGACAAATGTCAATAAGTAGATGAGAGCGCAATAAAAAAGTCAATAATCGAGAATAAGTACAGAGCTGAAAAGGGCGCCAGCAGTCCATTTGAGTCCGTCAGGGGGGGGGGGCATCCGCCCCCCTGACTGTATGGACGCTCCGCCACTGGTATTTTCAATGTCTCAGAGGGTTGACAACGTGTATACACCTAAACATGATAGAGTTATCCAAATGTACATAGATACTTTTGTTACGTCATCCGCTACTATTACATGGGGACGGGGTGGGGGCATAATATAAAACGTGTTCAAGTAGTAGTAGTAGTAGTAGTAGTAGTAGTAGTAGTAGTAGTAGTAGTAGTAGTAGTAGTAGTAGTAGTAGTAGTAGTAGTAGTAGTAGTAGTAGTAGTAGTAGTAGTAAGTTGAGTCTCGTCTATCCGACATGCTCAGTGATTAATCTCCGCCACGTATCACGATATTGCGCAAGGTCTATTGCTTCCTCGAAAATGTTAATGTTAACGTCCTTAAATTGCGACTTTATTTTTCCAAGCAAGGTACTCACGGGCCTTCATACTGGTTTAGCAGTACGTCTCAATGCTTCTCATAAAGGGTGTGAAGACTTGCGCAAAAAGAAACGTCTAATGCCGGTAATCTGACCTAGTTTCGAATGAGGTGTAACAAAAGTGTTACACACCACCATCGATCCCAGAAATGCACACACAGCTTGCTACCGTCGGTAATTAGACACTAGTGTATATACAAACAGCTGCGATCAATACCCACAGCACAGTGTACTAACGATACAGCGATGGACATCTCAGGTCCAGCTAAAGATACTGTCTGCATTTTGTAGCGACAAGAGAAAAACTTCACTTGCAAGCAACGGAAAGTTAACTTTTTCAGTGCGCGGCACGCGGTTTGGGCGAGTCTTGAATGCCTTTAAAGCAACCTTTGCTGAAGCGTCTTGCTACATGACCGAAAAATCTCATTCTTCTATGTGCGACTATGGATGACCAACGTGTTTGGTTGGTTTCATTGTAGAGCTCATCGTTTGATAACCATTGTTATTTGTCCATCTAATGTTGAGAATATTACGAAGTAGTCTCCTTTGACAAGTGTCAATTTTGCGATCAAGTTCTTCGTTGTGCCCCACAGTTCCCAATTGTACAAAAAGTATACTCTGTAATAAAGCCTCGTAAATCCTAAGCCTAATGTTTCAGCTTATGTTTTTGCTTTTGAAAATACTTGACAGTGTGTTGAAAGCACCGTTGGTTATACCAATTCTTCGGTCCCCAGCAAGGGACAAACTAAAACGAATGACAGCGAATGACCGAATGACAATTGACTTTGTACAGGGTTAATTATCATTCGTGAATGACAGCGAATGACAGCGAATGACAGCGAATGACAGCGAATGACAGCGAATGACAGCGAATGACAGCGAATGACAGCGAATGACAGCGAATGACAGCGAATGACAGCAAAGGACAACGGATGACAACGAATGACAACGAAGGCCGGTGGTGAGTGGAGATAGAATGATTAACGGAGTGGAGTAAATGCGGTTATTGGTTTTCTGCGCAAAAATGATTTGAGGAAAATCGCATGTTACGTGGTTGCAGGGTTTTGGTGTAATTTACGGATAGAATCCACAGAGAAAAGTTTTGTGTGAGAATGCGCTCGAGTGTTGTGCTTTTGACATTTACCTCTGTAGATTTATATAGAAAGATAACTGAAGTAATTGTTAGGTACTGGCTAATTGGTATGTATGAAACTAATATATCCACGATTAAGTTGGGTGGAAAATGCTATGATATCGTACTATTAAAGTATAAAAATTATAGTAGCAACGACTGTTTTCTCGAAAATTTTCTAGGCAAGTCAAACATCTTGCTCAAGAATTTCCGAAAACACCGCGGTCACAGTCGCAAAATTTCAACTCGGATTTTTGCGATTTTAACCCCGATTCCCCCCCCCCTTCCCTACGCCACTGTTACAGAGTAGCTCCATACCTGGCGCAAATTTTCTCCTTTCCCAGTCCCTTTTGCACCCCCCCCCCTAAAAAAAGAAAAATTCATAGAAATGTCCAAGATAAGGACCCTTCCTGAAATTTTTAGCCGTTTCAAGATTATAGTATTGTTAGTTTCTAACAATTAATATCGGAAAAATCACGTTAAATTTACTTTTTAAAATCAGACTTACAATTTCGCTTACTATAAGGTGCGTTTGTATCTTGTCCGTACTTTACTAGATCTGTAAGCCACGCACTTCGCGTCCATTCGGTGTGCGTGGCTTTAATGTACCCACGAAGTCTGAACTGTGATATCCGGTCGAAGCAAAAGTCTGTGCTGTCATTCACTGTCATGCGTTTTAGTAGACGCAATTTTTAAGTGTGTACTACATATTGTCATTCGTTATGTGTAACGCAATTGTCATTCGTTTTAGTAACACCCCCCAGCAAGCTTCCAACATATTTACACTTCTTCCAACTTTCATTTCCTTTCTTGTGATTGAAAATTTCTCAGTTTTTGTGCAATTGATTTTCAGATTCCTTCCTGTCAGTTTCGCAGAAACTCGTTTTCGATATCTTGCAGTATATGCTGACCAGTTGATGTTCAAGGAGATTAGTATATCTGTTCTGAACCACTGAGGTCAGTAGAGGTCAGTGTTCCGAACAGCTCTTCAAATATTCCGTACAAGTTAATTTCTATTTGCGCCCTCTCCGACCGTGATCAACATCGACACACGGCTTTGTAGATGCTACAAGTCAATAACGCTCTGTTACAAAATTTCAGAACTACACAAATATGCCTAAGGTGAAACGTAGCAGAAAGCCACCGCCAGAAGGATGGGAATTGATTGAACCAACTCTTGATGAATTGGACCAAAAAATGCGAGAAGGTGATTGAATTTTTTACATGATGTTACAGAAATTAATCAGAACACTAATTTGTCATTGCTTTATAGTGGTAACTGGTTTCGCGAAATTGTACTACACAGTCTCCTTGGCTATATCGTGGACGTCCTTAGTTATAGCAATAAGCCATAGGCTAACGCTTTGCCAAGTTCGAGTTTAGTGTTCGCCGGGTTTTTATGCTTGCGACTTTGCAAATGGGTAATAGGTATCGCAAAAAAAAAAGAAAAACAAAAGGCTTAGGCCTAGCCTACCTGAATTAAATGCCACTCAGAAGATATGCTATCCTTTGATGGCTGGGCATTCACTTCCTAGTTTTCTTATTTTCAATTTCATTGTCATTGTTTTTTCCTTGTTAAACAACACTGTTTTATCTCAGAACCGAGGAATTACTTTTAACTTCTTGCACAAGAGAAATAAATCATACGAATTTCCTTTTTTTGGTGATGTGTTTAATTTTTGCTTGTGATTAATTGCTGATATGAAAATGTTCGTGGGAGCTTAAATGTTCAGAATCAACTAAACTCATTCGTTACATGTTCGCTAACTTTAACATGTTGAAAAGAAGTTAGGTTCAGAAAACTGCAATGACAATTTTGCCTACTTTAGTCTTAAACATTATTCTCATAAGTTTCAGTTTACTTTTATGATCAATGCTTCAAAAGTCAATGTACAAATATATTACATCTAACGTGCACTTTGCTGCAGATCTGACCAACAGCTCTCATTCTGCATTCTACACAGTACAGAACATACCATGTGAGAACATTATTAGTGAGCCATTGGCTGCAGTCGAGATAACAATGCTGGTACCCACCACACTCAGCAAACAAAAATCTACCTTTGGTTGAATGGTACAGATGTCAACCCTTCAACAAATATGAAAACGTTTACTAACTTTGACCAAATTTGTTTCTTTTATTCAACTAAATGTTTGTTACTTAACATTCTATTTTCAGCTGAAACAGAAAGCCATGAAGGAAAGAGGAAAGTAGAATCTTTGTGGCCAATCTTCCGAATCCATCATCAGAAATCTCGGTATATCTTTGACCTATTCTACAAAAGAAAGGCTATTAGCAGAAGTGAGTAATTCTCATGCAGTTTTTACCAGTGATAATATGATGCTCAAGTTTGGTACTTTTGAACTGACGTAAAGTCCCAACTCAGTCAGAGTTTTTTTAAGTAGAAAAGCCATGAAAAAGTAACACATAACTGGTGTAAACTAATTGAAAAAGTTTTGTTCTCAATATTAACGTGATGTAGATGTATAAATCATGTCCCTGATGACTCTTATTATCAAGTTGAAATACTCTCACTGATTTTCCGTTGTTTATTTACTTATGTACAGGAAAATTGCCAAATTTCTCTTAAATTTTCATCCCTGTCACCTTCAGGAGTGTATCAATACAAATAAAGCGTGATCCACGGTTACAAGGTATGCAAGGTACTGTCACTTCTGACTGACACCTATAGCAAAGAAATGTCTATGTTGGGATCGCATCCAACTAAGGGCTGGATAGTTCATGTATTAGAGCAACGGGCCTTTAACCCTGATTGGTACAGCATCAGGCTTGTAACCCTGATTGGTAGAGCAGCAGGCTTGTTACCTTGATTGGTAGAGCAGCAGGCTTGTAACCCTGATTGGTAGAGCAACGGGCCTATAACCCTGATTGGTAGAGCATCAGGCTTGTAACCCTGATTGGTAGAGCAGCAGGCTTGTTACCCTGATTGGAAGAGCAGCAGGCTTGTAACCCTGATTGGTAGAGCATCAGGCTCATAACCCTGAGGTCACATGATCAATTGCTATTTTTTGTTTGCTCTTTTTTCCAGTAAGTTTACTCTCTAGCAGGATAAAAGGTACTGACTAGTTTCTCAAAACGAAATGGTTAGAGGTAAACACATAGCTGCTTATTAGTGCATGCATTTTAAAATCATGTCTTCCAATTGAAGCAGACTTTTCTTGTGTTTCCAAAACAAAGCCAACATCTATCTAACGTTGGAACTCCACATATTAATTTGCTGAATCTTTGTGAAGCCAAATTATTGCACTTATGAAGCGTATGTTTCGTAACGGTTCCTCATGTCTTTCTCTCTTCAGTTCTTTACGATTACTGTATAAAGGAAGGTTATGCGGATAAGAACTTAATCGCCAAATGGAAAAAGCAGGGCTACGAGAATCTGTGCTGCCTTCGTTGTATCCAACAGAGAGACACAAACTTTGGAACCAATTGCATCTGCAGGGTACCAAAGCCCAAACTTGAAGAGGTCAGTAGTTTCATCAAATTACTTTGCAGTGGACATGTGCCCATGAAATGAAGATACTTAGAACAATAACTTTTCATTGTGTGGATTAAAGCTTTTGGTGTTCCACTGCACCCATGAAAGAACACCAGAATACATTTTCGTATCATTACCGTGTAAATTTTTAGCTATGAGAGCCTTTAGTTTCTGTCACTTGTAAACAAGCCTCTCTACTCACCATTAAAGAGGTTATGAAATGAAAAATTTTCATGTCTTAGAATGGTTTATCTACATTACTACAACACCATCCATGCACAACTTTCCGTAAATACGGCTTCAAACGCCAG
>JAIPMN010002434.1:0-26833 GCA_020650975.1 Apostichopus californicus
TATATATACACATATATCCATATTGAATAATGTTTCAAAGGGTACACAAACCTTCACCGAAGTTCACTAATTACAACCCATCATCTGGGTTTTATATTGGGGCCACTCGTAGATAAGGTCCTGTTTCACTAATTACAACCCATCATCTGGTTTAATATTGGGGGCCACTGGTAGATAAGGTCCTGTTTCACTAATTACAACCCATCATCTGGTTTTATATTGGGGGCCACTGGTAGATAAGGTCCTGTTTCACTAATTACAACTCATCACCTTGTTTTATATTGGGGGCCCACTGGTAGATAAGGTCCTGTTTCACTAATTACAACCCATCATCTGGTTTTACATTGGGGGCCACTGGTAGATAAGGTCCTGTTTCACTAATTACAACTCATCATCTGGTTTTATATTGGGGGCCACTGGTAGATAAGGTCCTGTTTTACTAATTACAACTCATCAGCTGCTTTTATATTGGGGGCCACTGGTAGATAAGGTCCTGTTTCACTAATTACAGCTCATCAGCTGCTTTTATATTGGGGACCACTGGTAGATAAGGTCCTGTTTCACTAATTACAACTCATCATCTGGTTTTATATTGGGGGCCACTGGTAGATAAGGTCCTGTTTCGTATTCTGCAGGTACCTCACCCTCTCGCGATTCCTTATTAAAGAAGCCCAAATTTGACTAGAACTCATTGTACTCCTCGCGATTTTTCTTAGCGAGATTAAATCTCTGTAGGACAAGTGAAAAGAAATGCAAATATGCGGTAACATGGTGAATCATCATTACTTTTTCCTACTGTGGGGGTTGTGGGCTGTGAACAGTACGCATACATAAAAGGAATTATTAGTTGACACTTACATTATCCTCTTTACCCTTGGAGTAGAACGACTGTGTTTTTAAGAAGAGGTCAAATCATTCCGGACCAATTCAATTGAACGAACAGTAATCATCAAAGATATAATAACAAACAGCTCATAGAAAACATACAACACAACACAAGCTGAGTCCATCTAATGCAACTACGTAATAAAATTAATATTCGATTTGTTAAGTTCAGCTAATTGCAGCATCGACGAGCAAAGCAGTCTTTGTATGTGTGTACCATCATCGATTCCATCAGTGACGTAATTCGCCAGGACCCTATAAACATCAGTACAATAACTTGTAAATACTGCTACACATATTAAACTACACAAGACTATAGAGATTGAATGGCCGGCACTAGTCTACATCGACGGCCGTACACTCTGGTACAGAGATCTATAACATAATGGCATTTTTCTCCAGGACCCTATAAACATCAGTACAATAACTTGTAAATACTGCTACACACATATTAAACTACACAAGACTATAGAGATTGAATGGCCGGCACTAGTCTACATCAACGGCCATTCACTCTGGTACAGAGATCTATAACATAATTCTCCCTCTAATATTAATTTCAACTAGGTGTATTGGCGAGGAAGTACACTGCTTAGAAGTTCAGATGAATTCTTCTATTTTCACTTCTTCTAAACATCAATACAGTACTACACTTTAAATAATTCCATATCGTGAGAATAATAAACGCACATTTGGTTATCATGTTTTCAGCATTCAGCGGGATGAAATATTAACTAATCAAAACTAATCAAATTACATGAAGCAAGGTCAATTAGCCACCCACTTCAGTTGCCGAATCGGCCAGTTCAATAGATGTACCCTTTTCGCCTCTTTTTTTCTCATTTCAAGATGGGTTTTTTTCCCCGTCATGTACCTTGCTCGACGGATGACGTTAAATAATTGAAATAAACACTGTCTCCCATGGCCCAACTATTACAATACGTTTTCAACTTTGTAACTAAGCTAACAGTTACTGGACCAAACGCCTAAGTCTGGCAATAATGTAACCTGTTTACCAGGTAAACGTTTGTCTCTTTGAAACATCGTTTCTTGCACAAGTTGATTGTTTTTCCTAAAATCTCTGACAAGTTTGGCACAGTCTTCATTTCCTTGCTCAGTTAGTGCATTTTCCAAAGCGGCAACATTTGCAGGAGATATTAGTGAGCTCGTAGTTAGGGTCTTTAACAGACCACTTCCCGGCAATCCACTCTGACAAAGTTGAAATATATTTGATAGCTGAGTAGACTGTTCAGCATCAATATGTTGTGGTAAGATCTGCGTCAGTTGATGAAAAGATCGGACGATAGCTGTATACATAACGAAAACAAAACAAAAGCTATAAAAGAGTTCAGTCAATCTACAGTATTACGCCTATGTGAGTTATTATATAACTTCAGGGGGGAAAGTCCCTTTCTGAAGAAAGTTTGGGCAATACAAGGCAACTAAAAATCATTTAAGCTAAATTGAACAATAACAACATTCTGAAAAGTGCTACTCCAAATCTAACTTTCTGCAAAAAATCATTATTAACGCAAGTAAGTGTATGAAATTCATCGCTGTGTACATTAGAGTAGTGGGGGTAGTCTTCAAAGATCTGTTGTAATTTTTCTCTGGTTGTAAACCTTGATCAGGGATGAGCCTGGGGTAAAAAAGAATCACGGAATTTTGCAAAAATTGCGGTATAGGCTCCAGTTTGCGTATGCTACAGTGTGTTAGGATAATAGGTTTTGTCCCCGAGGTAGAAAAGAAATCACGGATATTCCGCGAATTCGCGGAAAAAGCTCATGCCTGCTTGATACCATCTAAATATATCTTTGTATTCGTTACCATACTGTCTATCAAAGTATTCAGACTCTCCTATTTATCACAAATTACTTACATTCAGGAATTACTTACATTCAGGTAGTATTTGATGAAATGGAGATGTTATTTGGTCAAAACGTAGTAAGTTCTCAATCTGTTGACAAAATAAAATCGATAACAAACACATGAGCATACATTTCAAGACTGTTCACATACTCTGCTTCTTCTTCATCTATTTTTATTTCGCGGCGATATTAAAATCAGAGTAAATAAAATTATAGGCCTACTATTTTGCCCATCAGTTTGTCACATGCAAAGTATTTCCCGTTTAAGAGTCCATACCTGCCAGCAACTTTTCTTCAATTTAAAAATAACCCAACTGTTTATTATCCACAATGTAAACAATAATACCGCGCACAATAAAACAAAACCAAGCAAGACGTTCAATTACCTTTAATTCAATGTGACGTTGAAAAAGTATTTTCTGTTTTTCTCTATACGTTGCTTCAATTTCTAGATTAATAGTATCTCTTATCCTCTTATTATGGAGACGAAATACAGCTTTGTGTCTGTTGCGTAACCATAATGTATCCATGTCAACCTCCTTTAGGGAGAAACAAAAGCAGAATACTACATTGATTTATTAGTTTACAAATCCATCGGAAGAAATTGAAACTATACGTTCGCTACATATGAGTCTTTTTATTTAAAAAGTGATATGAAAAGTTTCTGGAAGGATGGAATGATTATAAATGTAAACACACACAATCAAGTACAGAACATATGAGGGACACAGAATATTTCAACTATGGTATACTTTGTAACTATTGTCATCAATAAGTGAATTCTTCTTCTAAAAGCATCTTCTTGAATCCATTTTAAATTATCAATATAAACCACGGAAAAAAATCCCAGTGAACGATAAATGCAAACGATACAAAATTAAAGAAAAGTACATTACAAGGCAACAGAAAAATTAGGTATTGATTCATCAGATAAAAAAAAAGAGCGAATTCTTTTGAAAAAAAGTGGTTATGAGCATTCGAGCTCGATCAGATTATTTATGGTATCAACTATAAGCTATAACAAGGTATAGCAATTTTTAAGAACGTGAACAAGTAATGGGTGAGTTATCTGGAGAATTAAATAACTTTTAATCGTTCAATGAAACAGATACTTCGTACAATAAATACTAACCAGATTTCTAGGGTTCGAGGTACACTCTGATGTTTCGCTGGTAACGCTAACAGTTAAAGTTGAACCCAACGATTTGAGTAAAACAGAAACAGGATCACAAAGTTTAATAGCATTTTGTTGGTAAACCACTTCATTGATGAGACTCTAGTAACACAATGTGAGGGGAAAACTGTTTAGGCAATATTGCTCCGAATGGAAGTTTATTATTTATATCTTGGTTTCATGTTCGTTTACGTGTAAATAGGATTAGATAATATGGAACTATTCTACCTACCACTAATAAATGAGAAAAGTTTACGTGAAGTAAATATCTGTTCTAAAGTCAATTTTAAAAAAAATCAGTCTCTTACTACTTGAAAATAAGTTAGTTAATTAATAAATTTGAAATGAACTTGACCCTCGCGATATGGATCTAGAGTTGTACAAATCACTTTTGTGACTTGATATGACTTCTTTTAAAACGATTACTCACCAGTCCTGTGTATTTTGCATATGCACAGCGGTCTCAGTAGTTATCATTACAACTTACTGTGCGAGAAAACACAGATGATAAACCTGTTGCTGTCAACAGTAACTAACAGCTCATATCACTTACTGTTGCTGTCAACAGTAACTAACAGCTCATATCACTTACTGTTGCTGTCAACAGTAACTAACAGCTCATGTCACTTGAATACAACAGATAAAGAAACCAAATACATATTTAATTGTAATGTCATGTGAATATTCTAAAAATGCTAGCTTGGCATTCGACAACCTCGTGGATGTCTTCGCCACCTTTGCGTATTGGATTCGTATGGAGGTATTTACAACAGTGCATGTTTAGTGTTACAGGTACCCGGGAGTATGTGACTTCCATTCAGCAAATTTGAATTCATTTCATTGATATACTGGACAGTCAATCAAAAACAAGGACAAAAACTATGATTTTCCAGAATTGTATCTACAATTAGAGGGAATCTTAAATCAGTCAACAGCATACTTTACATACAAAACATGATTCACATTCACATAGTTCATTGCAATCACTTGACATGCACTTGTAGAATGGAACAGCTTTATACGGCCAATGTGTGATCGTGCCTATACGAATGTGATAGCATGTACTACTTACTTTATGTTCCAGTTTGTTATCGTTATGAAACCAAAGTATTATTATCAGGTGCTCCTCTGAATGGCTAACTCTTTTTGCGATCGGAATTACACAAATACGTTTCATCATATTTGGTCTGTATGGGACGTGAAGGCCAATGAGACATGCCTTATGCATTTCCAACTCAAATTGATGACTTTCCATGACACAGCTGAGATGCTTTCCTTCTTTTCTCCATTGCATACTGATATCTGTCAGTATAGAAAATAGTAAAGAAAATTAAGTGACAATTTTTCAACCACTGCATCTTCAAAAACATGTCACTACGTATCATATAACTTCATAGAGCAAGGAAAAATTTGGACAGAGATTCAAACGTCAGAGAAGTAGGCCTAGTATCTAAGTACTAGATCATATACAAATAACTATTGGATGCAAACACCGGCCTATCCTGAAAAATATAAATATATACACTTCGAAACGGATTAATCTCAAAAGAGTTTGAGACTGTTTACAAAGACTATAGACACAAAATAGAACTGCAATGATCAATATATTGGCAATTTATGAATGATGAACTAATTTGTACCATTCGAAACTTCATATGGGAACGTACACTTATTGCTTAATGAAACTGTTCATAACATCTACAAAAGGTACGTATTAATGTAAATACATGAAACAGCAACGTAAATGCTGACCGGATAAAACAAAGAATCAAAGAACAAGGTAAAACGAAGATTAACTGACTTGTTTTCAGTACGCCAGAGTACACATCCACACCTGTAGGGTCCCCTGAAGTGAATGCGCAGTGTGGAATGATCAAGAAGACAGGCTTTTCTAACACCAGATTTTCAGGACCCACTTGAACAAAAGGGGTTAGTCTAAGATTTTTCTGTTCCGAGAATGGCCCTTCAATATCGGGGTCAGTAGATACCCGAAGACTAACAATACGCCCAGTATCCAGTGCACCAGCTGGTACTTGTAGATGAACTCCAGCAACATCCAATTCTCCTCCCAGATGATCCATGTACTGTTCTTTATAAAGATTAGAACCCGTGAAAAAAGAAAGCCTCTCTAAAAGAAGGAAGCAAGAACGGTATGAGCTTTATTCATACGCAATGTTAAAGAAGTGCACATGTTCAGACCAATTCTTGGAATAAGAACGGATGTGAGTTTGACACTTACTGTTCGAAGATTTCAGGATAACATTACTGCAATCCTACACAATAAATCAATGTGTTAAAATTGTAAAATGTTTCCAATGTTCATCAAACTGTTTTCTATGTATATGTGCAAAGAACTGTGGCTCTGCAAATAGCAGTAAATTACTCTGAAATTTCCACAGTACTGCACTGTACGCTACTACAGTATTGAGTAGTACAGAAATGCATAAGTTACATTCAAATACGACGTTAGTTCCATTCAAGTAAATATATAATCCTATAATATACATCAATTGAGATGAAATGCACTTCTCCATGTTAAATGATGTTAACATACAGTAAATTACCATGCTCTTCCTTGGCAAGTTGCAACAATTTTCTTCCTAAGTCTATTTTTCCAAGAGACAATTTCAATGCTCTTTGGACATCCAATCTCTCGTATCCCTCTTTCATCAACAGCGTGGCATTTCTTGTTACATTCAACTCTTGGATCTCTTTGATCTGTAAATGTTTTAGTAGTTATCATATCTTGTAGGTTTATATCTCTTTACTGCGGTCAATCAATACATGTAGAATGAGCGCATCATACATTAGAATTTATCAATAATATATCATATTCATGTACTCTGCAGATGACATTACGTAACACGTACTTGCTTTTAAAAAAAGATCAGATTTTTCAAAGGATTCATCTACGTTTTTATCGTCAGATTTTACCATAGAGGGTTAATAACATTTATATCACCAATATTGTCTTTTATGTTTTTCATTTTTTATTGTATTTTATCATTTCTATTTTCTTTTCCCTTTCCATGTCATGGAGTACACACCTTTCTTATGCCACCTATTTCTCCTTCATCTTCTTTTCTAGTCTTCTTCTTTGATGCACCAACGTATTCGAGAACAATTCTAGCGACATTGTTCAGGTGAATAGCTTTTAATCGGTCATACAATTTAATCATTTTGTCTGGCTTTATCAGTTGTCTTTCGTCTAATATTTTCAGTAGCAGCTTGCCAGGTTCTGCATATTCTTGTATTGCATCGTTCTCAGCTGACCTCAGTTCAAAACCAACAGCTAGCTCTTTACAATCGTGAATGTCCAAAAGACTTGCTACATCTTCTTTCAACTTCTCATATCCCGTCAAGTCTGAAAGTTAAAGTATAAATTGTATATAAATTTTAAGCGTTTCATAAAAGACAAGTTTTTCATTTTCTCAGCTCTTGTCACCATTTAGATGGCTTTCATCATGATATTTCACCAGTACACTAATTGTAGTGTGCATAAAGCTGACACTATTCTATTATAGTAAATTTATCATACGTATGAAATAGTGCAAACCCTATATACCTTACAGGTCCTATAATCATAACAAAGTATTCGCTGCTCCTATATTTATATCTCACCTGTAAGCACTTTATACAGCATTCCTTGACTTTCTCGAGAGAGGAGAATATCTTTCACCTGTGGAATGAAAATTTACACTGTAAATGACGTCATTATGAGAAACCGCAGTAACTGTTATAGAAACATATTTCCCATTACTTACTAAAATTGTCTTAACTCCAGATATCTTAATCACACAAACAGGAAAATCCATTTTTTTTCTCAAAACTTTACGTTATAAATATGAGTGAAAAATTACTCTAAATTTAAAACAAGCAACGCATTTAATATAAAACTAATGAATATTTGAAAGTGATGAATAGAATCAACCAGAAATATTGTTGGAGTTTCAGCAAATGGGAAATATAAGACTTACCTTTGAATGGAGGTTAACAGCCACTTGGTTCTTTTCGTTTTGCGATACTTTCAACTCAACATCAAACATGCCAATGGTCCCATCCTGGTTTCTGTTGAGCCTAAACTGACGAGTGACTCTACTGGCAGCGCACAAATGATCAATGTCTACATTCTGATAGATACAGGATATGTACAAAGACATGGAATGAACAAGAGTTACAGTATAAAGCGTAAATGAAGAGAATGTTTGACCGAAATGTTCCCATTTATATACTTTGAATTAGATCCGTAAGGTACTTTTCGAAGACATCACTTTTCGACATTTCAATCCTTACACGTACAATAATCGTTGACCTTTTGTCCCTTAGTAACTTAATTTAATATTGTGATAAATTTCCATTTCTCCATACTACAATTATTTCAAGACAGAAAAACAAACCTTTGTTGCTTCTTCTTTGGTAAGATGGTAGCTATCATTATGTGCTGACATTGTCAGATCCATATAAGTAGCTGTATCATCACAACCTCTATTCCGCGTCCTGCTAATTAGAAATGTTCCGTAGTTTCCAAGAATCAGTTTAGACTGATGGTCGTCTAGTAAAAACTAAAATATAAAGAATATCGAAAAACCTTTGACAAACCAATCGTTCTAAGATCTAGATTCACATCATCACATGTGAACAGCTGGTAATTTGTTAATAGATCTCTGAATCTAATTCCACATGAAACATGGTTAACGCCGGTGCCTTCCAATCATAACGTTCCCCAGTTCGGGTCACTCCAAGATCAATGTATGTCGTCCAGTTACAGAGTAGTTGACAATTGACAATTCATCATCATGGACGTTAAATATGAATCTAAGAGACTGACTTCGGTCAGCTTGCGGCTTTGATAAGCCAACGAGCTAGGCTTCTTCGCGAGTTCATGCTTGTAGGAGGATCTAAAATACATACATACATACATACATACATAAATGGCTAACTATAAAGCTTTGGCTCTACAATAGCCTTACATATCCTCAAAAATGTGGTTATATACACGGAAAACATTTGTTTGATTTATTTATGATTTTCGTTTCTAAAACATTCTCTTCCAATCAGTACTATGTCGTCTGCGTTTGTGAAGAATGTTTGTGCATCTCATTAACACAAAATCATCATAAAATCTCACTAAATATGATATTCCTAAGTACATTAATAACTTTGCAGCATTTCATTAACCTTGTGAAACTGTGTTCATGATTCTCTTTATTCCCAATCCGGCATTATCTACATTACATCAAACTTGTTGTTAGGCTTTGAAATAATCCACCAGTTTATCTGAAAGTCCATTTTTTTGCATAGTCTGTAACGGGACTGAAAGGAATAAAATATCTGATTTCCATGTTTGTTCATTTAAATTATCGGTACCTGGTAATCTTCTTCTCTGTCCTTACAGAAACATACTGTTAGAAGGACATCATCTTTGTCGTCAAGTATACCATCAACGAATGAAACAACACGAAAGATGTGATTCTGTTCTGTTTCTTGGCTGACAAGATTAACAAAGACGTAGCTCAGGGTGTCAATGTCAACACTAATATTCTCCTGGTCTAGCTTCCATTTTGTGTTTTTTTCTTCTGTCCAGGTAATCTCACCTGTGCAAGAAACATTATGGAACATGACCATTCAGGAAGAACAAATGAAATTCAAATAATGTACTTCTACGTACATTTTAATGAGATACATCCATTTTCTATTAGTACTGTTCTTATGAATAAACTTTTAAAGCATTGCTACTTTTTTTCGAACAAAACTGAAAATAATTCATAATTATAGTGTTAACTTTAGTGATTTTCACCTTTTTTCAAGTTCCCGTCAGCCGTTCTACCAGTAAAGACAATTACACTATGGCGGTCTGGCTCAGGGATGATAGCTGAGTGGGGAATCTTCAGATTTACTGGCTTGTGGAACTGTAATCCTTCTGGCTCTAGCTTTATCAGAGGTGTCATTCTGCCCCTAAGAGCACTTCCGGGAAGGTCTAAGTCAGCACCATAAATCACATTAACAGCAATAACATGTTCGTTGGATAACGCATCATGGGGAATTGTAACATGTACCCCCATTATGCTGATTGTTCCACCTTCAAAGTTTATGTTGTGTTCAATATATGGATCATGGCGCCTTCTTTGCGGTGAACCTTTTCTCACTCTTGATATTTCTCTCTCTGTCTTCTCCGTCGAATTCCCTTCATCATCTGTTCGATCTGTTGATGCAACTTTTTCTTTTGATAAGGTCTTTGAAACAAGCTTCATTCCTGGTTCCTCTGAATTTCGAATCATACTTTCTTCTGCTTCTTGCCTTTTGTGTGAATCATTGTCGGCTGTGAAACTTTGAGTTGCATTTTCTGCAAGTAAACAAATTCCAATATAGCACCAAATTACATGAATATGAGTAACATTGAACAGGTCAGAGTAAAGCCCTGGTAAGAAAAAATATCTCAACAACAAAGTTTCATATCGTTCCACCATTGAATAATCAATGGCATATCTCAAATCAGATCTATACATATATACTTAATATTACTATGTCAGTTAGAGTCAAGGCTTTCTTTATTTGTTCAATTAGATACGTGTTCTCAATGTAATACAGTTTTCAACGGTATTTGAAATATGGCGCAATATTTCTCCAACGACTTTACAATTTTTCACTAATATTTAATACAGAACCGCTTGAAGAATAAGAACACAAATTTGAAAAGAATTATTCGTCACCAAGCAATGGGTTAATAATCTTGTCAAGTTAAAGTTCATACCTGCAGACCAATCATGTAATATCGGTGACCGGTTTTCCTCGAACTGGAAGGGGTCTATCATTGCTTGGTACGGAATCAGTAGTCTTTCATTTGTTCTATGTAGCTGTATACACCTTAAACCCTGTTGAAGGTTAGTGACATCGTACATATTGATAATGTTTCGGCTTTTCATGAACTTAAGGAGTGTGAACCCTGGTGATTCGACAAATGATATACGACGCAGCATATCCCTTTGTGCTGGTGGCAAGTTGAACAAAGTCGCTAATCGTAGAACACTGTCCAGGGTAAGTTCGTCAGTAACCTGGACCATCAGTTTGCCGTACGCAGCTGAAAGATGAGCAATAGTGAGAGCATGCATGGAATAAAAGGTCTGCTAAATGAGCGTTGACAAATATTATTGAAAATGTAGACCGTCCTTTATCATCCAAATCATCCAATATGTTAATATGTTAAAACCGAAATCCTTTCTTTCGACAATAAACATACAATTTATTCTAACCCTCTCACGGTCTCACCCTTTTGAATATATTGACTTTTCAATGTATGTATTGTATGTATGTATTGTATGTATGTATTGTATGTATGTATGTATGTATGTATGTATGTTTGTAGATCCTCCTGCTAGCAGGAACTCGCGAAGAAGCCATCATTGGCTTATCAAAGCCGCAAGCTGACCAAAGTCAGTCTCTTAGATTCATATTTAACGTCCATGATTATGAATTGTCAACTGTCAATAACTCTGTAACTGGACGACATACATTAATCTTAGAGTGACTAGTACCCGGGACCTTATGATTGAAAGGCACTGCCGTGTAGTTGGAAATTGTAGTTGAAAAGACTGTGTTTAGCCAGTGTTTTGGTCGTTTACATGTCCTATACGTTACTATCCTCTGACCATGTTCGTTGTAGCAGAAATTTCTAGACGAGATAGTTATGTGTCCAAACTTAAATAAGAAATAATTTTCAAATTTCCCACTGCATCCACACCTGCTTATAAAGTTTTGTTGCAATGAAAAATATGTTGGTTTGTCCTCCTGCTATGCCGAAACGCTAAATGTAGATGTCTTCCAAGTCGTCATCTTTATGTGTTGAAAATCATGGGTGCTGAATCATAGTCCACCAAATAGAATTGTCAGTATGGGAGAAGCTTTAGAAATGTTGAGTAGGCCTGTCTAATACGTAAATACATTCACATTTCATATTAATTGTGAAATATAAGTTATCTGGACCTCACAGTTTGTTAAGTATGACCGTACCTGACAGAGCCGATTCCTGTGATGTACCTTGAGTTATGTTGTCATGTGGTAAGCATTTTACCTCTTCAACGGAACCTGATGCGTTCTATAAATAAAGCAAGCAAATCTCATTCAAATCCAAAGTAGATACCAAACTTGGGTGCAGATTATGGACTAGAAACAACCACTAAAGACACCAGAAGAACATGTATTGAAGAAATGGATATATGTGTAGCACTCATCAACAAGAGTAATATATTCCACACTGTAAGTTGAAATTCTTATCTCCGTACCTTGTTTCTAACTCGAGATATGGTTGATTTAGTATAGGCTAACCATCGTTAACCGGCTAATTAATTAACCGTATTATACGATGAAGCTTATAAAGTCAACAATTTTCTTGCTATAGATACAATGAGAATAGATCATCAATTTAAGTGTTACTTTTATTTCTGAGGATGAGCTTTTACACCTGTCACTGAGTTGTGTCAGCCAAACTTAAATTTTGGCAATTTTCAGCTAAAACTGAAAATAAACAAACCATTTCACTATGGGACATTTATAGTACTCCAAATTACTTTTTTTTTCTGATTGAGTGGGCTTCCACACATACAACGACACTACAAATGAAACCTATACAATTAACCCACAATCAGGACAAAGAAATGGTAAACGTGGGCATCAATATGTTGGTGTTGTGTCAGGGTAATTCATATATGGGTCAGAATAGCAGCATTCCTATTTACCTGTATCATTGACACTCTATTAACATAATCCTTATCAAAATTTATGCCTGCCCCCCATCGCCCTCCCCCCCCCCCCCAATTTAGTTTAAACTTAGCTGTTCAACAGAGTAATTCACCATCCTACCAAAAAACGAGGCCCCAGTATTAGCTAAGTGCAACCCATCCCTGGCAAACAAATCCCTTCATGACCACATGTCAATAAATGTGAAGGAGAAGTCAGAACACAGACTATGCAATAAACCATTCAAAGTTACCATCTTATGTGACTGAACCTTGCTGTCAAATCTTGGCAATACACTACAGATGACAACTTTAGTTGATGCTAGTCGACACAACAATTCGTGATATCTTTGACCGAATTATGTCGAGTGACTCCTTCTGCACATTATTGGTACCTACCTGGGGCCACAAGCACCTCCTCATTTGACACAATTTTGTTTACCCTTTCACTGACATCCCGGATTTTGGCACCTGGCAAACATCGCCTGACCCTTCTTGCTTTATCCAGCCTGCAGAACTCTCGGTCCACATACCGTACTAGTGAATCCCCACACAATACCATTCTTCCTTTTGGCTTCTCCCGTCTCCACTGACCACTGTTTACAACCACACTTTCATCGTCAATCACATCACAATCACCACGTACTTCGTCCTCTACTCACCACTCACTAGTTCTCTCCTGGGAGGCTTCATTACCACCATTCCCAACACAAACATCAGGCAACTCTTCCACATGTAAAACCTCGAATCCATTACAAGTTGGAACATCCTCACAAAAATCCCTTTCAACAACTGCACTACTTACAGCCCTACTATTCCTGCTATTCCTGACTTCAGTCCATTCACAATGAAAGCTATTCAATAGCTCCTCTAATTCCTTAAATTTCTCACAATTATCGCAAACAAAAAATATCTTCACTCGACGCTGAATTGAAATCACATTCCAAGTCAGAAACGTCAAACTCGATTCAAATATTACACTCATCACAGCAGACTAAACGATCAGGCACATCCATAACGAATACACTAAGGCACAGAAAACGCGCGAACACAGAAAATCGATAATTCACAAAGAGCAACTTAGGCTCAAAGGAGACTATGCACCGAACGATAGGATACACTGACGCTACAGGCCTAAAACGTACCGTGACAGCACTTAAAAAGAAACAGCACAAATTGAACACAAAACATGCAGGAATACAGGAACAAACAATAAATAACTCTACAGTAACAAACATAACGAATCACAAAGTATTTTGAAGAAAAAACGATCCCAGAAATGAACGAATTAAAAGAGCTCCGATAAGTGAAATGTGCAGCTTACACTCTTTCTTAACACTTTCAAGGTTTTAATTGACATTATCGCAGCTTGAAGATATCGAAGATTAAGTCACTACCCAACTAGCCAATACCGTCGAACAAGAAACTTCTTGAGACATCACAATCAACATTAACAATGCCAAAATGGAGGGGATACGCCTATTGGTCATTGTCGATCCTTCAAAATATCATTTATAAATACAATACGCTTTAATGTTTTTACCCAAGGAGGGAATTTTATCTCCATTGCTAACTAAATTAAGAACTTATTTGGCTGTACTTTTGTCCACAAGGAATAATTAAGTGTTAATAACTATTTAACTTTAGAATGCATTGGATCCTGCGCTTAAGTCTATGACAAAAGGATATCTTACCCCCTTCTGGTTGAGTATGTTCTTAGACATTCTCTGTTTATCGGTGAGTAACTGTTCCTGATTTGTGACGACTAGAGAGGTACCGATTTGGTCTCTTTCCATCTTTGCATCATTCATTTGTTCAATCGGTTTTTGCGTCTCATTAACTGTGTCTTTTGTTAGCTTTTCCTCAAAGTTTCGCAAGTGACGTTCCGATTCTTTTAGTTCAACTGAAATTTGTTGTTGGACAAGTTTGGTAGCTTGAAGTTCTTCAGTCACTCTTGAATCTTCAAAGAAATGAAAATAGGACTCTGGATAGCTAGATTTCATTTACCAAGGTATAATGTTGTTCATTATTATTACAGGTGTCTTACAGGTGTCTGCACATGGATACAACTCAAAAAAAATTACTGAGCTTTCAAATAGGTAAAAACGACGACGGGTATTGCTCTTGCTGTCTAAAGTAAAATAATTACTGTAGCAGGCAGGCTAGTCATCTACGTGGTCAATTCCCGCTCCACCTCGTTGTGGAATATAAGCTTCCGTAATTTTTTAAATGAAGCCTTCAGCTACTTCCTTTAGGCAGCACGATATATCATATTTCAAAACGTTTTATTAATCGCAACAGTTCTCGTGGGTGGTGGTAGGGTACGAGTGGTGTTTTAGTGTGTAAGGGGAGGGGAGGGGTACGTTCGGGAGGTTCTTCTTGTTTGCATTTTTGTTTCTTTTTCCTTTTTCATTTCTCCTGCTTCTTTTTCTTCTCCTTTCTCCGGGGATTTCTACTCGTTAAGCCCACAAGTTTGTTACATGCTTTCACATCTGTTATTTTTATTTATTTGACTTATTCATTGTGCCGTGATGTGAAAAAACAAAGCAAAATAAAGGCACTGAAATGAAATACGACAATATTTTCCAACTGAGCGTATACGAGACAAATTGTTTCTTATTCTCCAAGTCCAAACTAAATGGGTCATTTCGTGCTCATTCAATTACACTCAATTACAATAGTTAAGGACCTTGTCAAGCTGGGGTCACATGAGACCCATTTATATGTGTTATAATCTGACGAGTGGGTCGATTTTCTTTTGATTGCAATGTTGCATACTTACATTGAATGTGTTGATAGATAGATATAAGCTCCACTGCCTCACTTAGTCCTTGATCAGAGCAGGCTTTCAGTAAATGTCTGATGTCATCAGCCGACACCACCCCTGATTCTTTGAGAAGTTGAAGAAGCGATGAAGCGGGTGCATCACTCTCCATGATGTCCTGTTGAGCTGGAACTTCAAAGTAGCTAAGAAGCTTGAGACAGTCCTTTGCCTCAATCAATGACCCCAACGATGCCAAGACAATGTCGAAACTGAAAATGTCACTCTACAACAAATACAAAATGAGAAATAATAATTTGGGTGTTGGATGAAATTGTACCATGTCTTCACGGATTCATGTGTGCTAGCAACCAAATCCTAAAGCTTACTAAGAAGAACTCCATGGATTTGCATATCTAATCGCAAACATTTTTGATCGGCAGCATAAAAATACTTCTAATTCGCAATCCTCATTCATTCACACCGCATTGCGGTTCGACCTCAGTCGACAATGTAACCATTTTGTTAGACATTAACGTGTGAACGTTGCCCGTCTATGTAACATTTGTCCTTTGTCTTCGTAACCAAATGTCACTTTTCGTTTCGATCGATCTAACCTCTGACCTTTTCTTCTGAATGTATTCGAGCCATAACACCTTATCACGGGTCACCTTTCTAACAAATTTTAAGAAATCAGCTTACAAATGCGGCAAAGGGAATCAACCAAATCAGGCGAAAACGCACGCTACACGAGCTAACTTGCTCCACCGTGGAGTGTATGCGAACACGCTGTTAGAAACTTAAGTCGCCCGGACATGCGTGGATCTGCATGCGCTTGTTATGGCTTCATCACTTTGTATGTAAAAAGTATAGAAGTCAGAAATCAGGCTTTTTATGATCCCCTGTGATTTGCTATAGCTCCCTTGCATTTCATATTTGTGACTTAACGTGAAACCGACATGTACACGTTCAAGTTTGTCGTATTATATCTTTTTGCTGCATCACGGATAAGGTACATCTTAACTGGTATTAATAGGAAAACTCAACTTATATAGGTAACATGAGTGCCACAAATAGAGTAATGTTTGTCTGCCTGAAAGGTTAACCATTGTCGGAAATAGTCCTAAATTGACGTTATACCGTATGGTACGCAAGTAGCATAAATGTATAATACGCTATATACATATATACATAATCAGCAGTTAACAGAATTCGCTGTTCTTTAACTGCAACAAACGTCTTCTTTCCCTATATGCGCGTGATCTCTGGCGCGTAACTTGATATCGTTACCCGCGATACGCAATCTGTAAGACTCTGACATTTGATGTTAGAATAGTGGCTGGAGTCCATTGAGACCGACTTTTCTGACACGTATAGAAAGTAATCTCAACATCAGTAGTATCCAAACCAACCCGATTAAATTTCAAATTTACCATAAATGCCGGTTATATCCTAGCCCTTACGAATAGAGTACCAACACGACTAACAGTGTTTTCCTGTCTTTCATGTTTACCTTATACATAATATTCGGATATTCATTCACAGAACGCTGTACAAAAAAATGACATTTCCATATGCACCTTCTAAAAGAGGCGTATATATTGACTGACTTACTGTGTTGTATTCATGTATTTCTCCAGTCGTTTCGGTAACAGCAAACAATCTGTTTATGTTATTATTAACCCTGATTCTTTGGCAACCGTTAGGAATATCAAATGAAGCCAGTTTATGTCCGCCTGAGACGAAGGCATGATCGGCAGAAAGCGTCACATGACCCCCAAAGAGAGAGTACGCAACGACAACCCGTGTACCACTACCACCGCCCCATAATATAAATAGTAGTCCCTTTGCTTCATTGACTGTTATACTATAAGCATATTTGTCTTGTTGTTTGGTATATTCCTGTTCTATTTCGCCATCGCCATTACACAGTAAAGCTCTGAAATACGGGTAGCCTGTACAGATAAACAGTTTATCGTTACTAACTGCTATATCCCATGGCCAATCACCTTTATCTAATCCGTGTAATGTGATCGCTTTGATTTTAATCAATTTAAAATCAAAGACAATCACCTGACTAGAATCTAGAGCCACGTATATGAAACCACCTGCGTTTGTCATACAGCAGGCTTCCCCGTTAAATTGCCCTCGATGTAAAATACGACCTTCACTAATATCGTACGATTCTATGGTACTATTACCGCACATTACAAACTTCTGATCATCCAGTAGACAGACACACCGCAATGAACCTGGAGAGGTATATCGTTTTGAATGGTATGGCTGTGACTTCTTCATCAAGTACGGTTTACCGGGAAAATCAGGGTTAACTTGTAACCTAAACAGATCTATAAATGTGCCACCTTCCTTCTTGTTGCCAGCCACAGCCAAACAACCACCATTTCCAATATTTCCATGTGTCTGACACAATGACTCCCACCATCTTCTTCAGAGAATCTTGGTATCTTTGTACACTGCAAAAGTACACTGCATAATTATAAAGAAAGCGAAAAAAGAAAATAATTTGTTCACTTGTGAATCGTTGTCTGACTTGTCTCCATACCAACAATTTCCGTCGCTTTATTGACTTGTATAACAACACTTTCAAGTACGTTTATATACTTACTAAGGTAATTACGAAATATTGACAGAACATATTTTATAAAAACTGTTGGTGCAATAAGGAACAATAGGTATATTGCCATTTATCATCAAAAAAGAAACTTTGTTAGGTTTGTTTGATTGATATATTACAAAGCCATTGAACTTACAAAAGAAAAGCCGTCAATAACGTCTGGATAAAAAAAGCATGAAGATCGAGAATGAAGCTGGAGAATGAATCCATGACGCCGATAAGACACACTATGACATCGAATGCACCCGAAAAGACACAAGTACAAAATAAATGAGTACGTCCAGACTTTAATCAGGTATACAAGCGATCAATCAACAAATCATAAAGAAGCGTACAGCTAACGCATAGGTATGATTGAGAAAGGAAACATACATGGTCCTGTTCACGATTTTCTGGTTCACAGACTTTTTGTCGACTTAATTTTGGCATTTAATTGTTGCTCTTTGTGAGCAGCTTAAATCCCTATCACGGTTTCCTCCGCTTGATGGGTTAGGATATTCCATAACATCGTTCAGTTCTTAAATTATTGTCATTTTCATTAATTGTACTTACGGGGTCAATCGTGAGACACTTTTGGCTGCCATGTTGATTGATCAGCAAAATCAGATAAGGATCGACTAACTGTCATAGTGCTAATGATCTGTGAATTAAAATAAACAACACTAATTAAATATAAACACTAATTAACACTAATTAACACTAATTAACGTGCTAAACAATTGAAAGAAGACCGATCTATCATTATATGAAGCAGATATTTATGGTGAAAACTTCACCATAAAACAAAAGAAGTTTTAACTGTACAACGAATCAAGGAAGTTAATTTCTTTGTTCACTGTAGACACTAGACTGTATACTTGAGCAGGTTTAAAATAACAACACGGTCCAAGAAGCGCATTAATATTCGTTGCTGCTGTTTTTTACTTATTATTATACATCACTATGGTTATTATTTTGTCCCCTTTTCTACTTTTCCTTCTAAAGGCAGAAGTGAACTATATATATTTGCCGTTAACACGAACCTTGGAAGTTGTACAAACTTTATGGTGCTTTTGATGAAGTCTTGATCGCAGACGATGGAATAAGCGATTTCAGCATTCGAATGTTTTGACGCCAAAATCCTACCAAACGACTTTATTATGCGTTCTTTGGAAAGCAGGTACGTATCCACGGGGGGGGGGATCATGGGAGAAACGTTTATTATCCAATAAAAGACAATATAAAGTTTATCCAATCATACATCCAATTGATCGTTGTGTTCCAAAACGGATTTGTTAATGCTTTTAACTTTTCTGTTTGTTTTATTTTTTTCTGAAAGTTGCCCTTTATGATTTTACTGCCATCGTGGTATTGATTTGCGTACTGCGTTTATTTTGTCACCGAAATAATGACCTGTATTTACTTTCTTTGTTTGGACAGTTTGCCCTAAGCAAATATGATCAGAGATGAACACAAATAAGCACACTGTTGAGGGCCAAGGGTTCTACCGAAGAGCGTGAATTGCGATGTGCCAGTTTATGTTATAGAATCAACGTCACTGGGATTGCGAAACTAATCACACTGATTTCGAGGTCAAAACGGGGTTCAGTTATCGAAACTGACCAAGGAAAAACTTGAACAACAAATCTATTGACTTCCTTGTGACTGACTCTACATTCAACGGACGAAATAACTGTGCAACCAGTAATAATGTTAGTGACGTGACGTAATTGACTATAGCCTAGCGCTGGTGATGATGTACGTGATGATATTCATGCTGGTATATGTTATTCATAATGGTGGTGGTTTTTATCTCAAACAACAAATATAAATCAACTTAACTCATCTGGCATTGATGGATAGTCGATACATCAAATAACAACATCACTAACATCAAATAACAACATCATCACTTATATCAAGTAACAACAACATCACTTATATCAAATAACAACAACATCACTTACATCAAACAACAACATCACTTACATCAATACCAACATCACTTACATCAAATAACAACATCACTTACATCAAATAACAACATCACTTACATCAAACAACAACATCACTTACATCAAATATCAACATCACTTTCATTAAATAACAACAACATCACTTACATCAAATAACAACAACATCACTTACATCAAATAACAACATCATCACTTTCGACAAATAACAACATCACTTACATCAAATATCAACATCACTTACATCAATACCAACATCACTTACATCAAATAACAACAACAACACTTACATCAAATAACAACAACATCACTAACATCAAATATCAACATCACTTACATCAATACCAACATCACTTACATCAAATAACAACAACAACACTTACATCAAATAACAACAACATCACGTACATCAAATATCAACATCACTTACATCAATACCAACATCACTTACATCAAATAACAACAACTTCACTTACATCAAATAACAACAACATCACTTACATCAAATAACAACAACATCACGTACATCAAATATCAACATCACTTACATCAATACCAACATCACTTACATCAAATAACAACAACTTCACTTACATCAAATAACAACAACTTCACTTACATCAAATAACAACAACATCACTTACATCAATACCAACATCACTTACATCAAATAACAACAACTTCACTTACATCAAATAACAACAACATCACTTACATCAATACCAACATCACTTACATCAAATATCAACATCACTTACATCAATACCAACATCACTTACATCAAATAATAAAAACATCACTTACATCAAATAACAACAACATCACTTTCATCAAATAACAACAACATCTCTTACATCAAATAACAACAACATCACTTTCATCAAATAACAACATCACTTACATCAAATATCAACATCACTTACATCAATACCAACATCACTTACATCAAATAACAACAACATCACTTACATCAAATAACAACAGCATCACTTACATTACGATACTATACAAACAAACCCTATGCAAATCACATAATTATACACAGAAGCCAAATCACACCTGCTGACAACAATGCGCTTTGTAGCTCTTTGAATGTCGCTCTCGCCATCTTGGAACACCCAAACCATTGACTTCCGCAAAGGGTACCTACGTTATAGTAACGAGGTCTCGACGAAATAACTGATTTTATCGTCAAAATATCTTTCCTTTTCACATATATATGGAAACACTTGATGCACCAGATTAGCTCAAATTTTATATGGAAACTATATACTAGTTGAAATGAATTACAAATCACGGTTATTTAGTCGTTGCTTTCAAAGTTGTTCTTACACTTGAAAACAAATCTAGCATGTCCCCAAATGCTGTACAATCTTACGTTAGGCCCTTAATTAGATACATAGGGCACAAAGCCCAGGCGTCTTTATCGTTCACCATATGCTAAATTTGCCAATAAGACCGAAATGTTGGAGAGACGGCCTTACAGAAATGTTTGGGACCCTAGGGAGAAGGTATACGCCGAATTAAAGGTGCCAAAGCAATTTATGGAGGGGCACCAATAATTATATACACTACAAAATGTTGATGTAAATCATTTTCTTGAACACTTTAATGGCAATTTAGGTCTACAAAAAGTTGAAGCTCAATGAAAGATCTTCGAAAAGACTGCTGCATCGTTTAACTGAGAAGTATCTATTAAAAAAAAGGTCAAAACCTAGTCTGTTACATTGAAAACGATTTTTGGATAGAACTTCTCAAAATATGTTTTACTGTACTTTCTTCGATTATTGTCAATTGACGTATCAACTTGGCCAAGTGGAAACAGGTATACACAAAATAAAAGTCAACATGGAGGAAGAAATAGATAACCTCTCTAAAGAAATATCAATCCCCCCACCCCCCCCCCCCCCATTAAATGGTTAGGCCTATAGGCTTTCTTCTAATATGTGTCATAACATCGATTGACATGCTGTTTCTATTTTTTTTAAATGTGCATGCCTTTATCGAAGAATATTAAAGGCACCATCATGGACGTAGGCATACAAACCTGTATTGCAGCAGAAATTAGCAGTCTGGCATGGTACATAGATGTCTACTTGCAAGTATATAGTCTCTTTCTCTGACTCACATGTTAAGTTGTTATGAATTACAATTTGTCACGTCATAAACTCGAAAATGATGCATAGATTTTACCAAGAATATTAAAGGCACCATCATAGACGTAGGCATACAAACCTGTATTGCAGCAGAAATTAGCAGTCTGGCATGGTACATATAGCTGTCTACTTGCAAGTATAGTCTCTTTCCCTGACTCACATGTTAAGTTGTTATGAATTACAATTTGTCACGTCATAAACTCGAAAATGATGCATAGATTTTACCAAAAATATTTAATCTTTTTCATCGTCATTTGCTTGGAAGGTACAACAAGGACTTTGTCGTGTTGTACTGAAGTTGCAATATCAAATCGGTTAGGCCCGCCTATACATAAGCCTACTTGACAAACAGCATGTATGAGCAGATCTTATCTCAATCCTAACAAAGCTTGTTATCACCATTACTTGAATTGAATTCTATAGACTATCCTAGCAATTGGATGTAGCCTAGGTGTAGTTAAAACTGTAGCCTTGATAAAACGCCGCTAATACTACTAGTACTACTACAAGTAAACTTGTAGCTAGACTATAGGCAAGCCTTATGCTTTATTTTCCATTCCGCATACGTGTAACCACAATTCTGTGTATTTATTTATTAATTTATTTTTATTTAAAGAATTTCTTACCATCTAGCAGTGTAGGTTGCCGCTGTTGGTGAGCTGCTGATCTTCAAGTTACTGCGAAACTGACTTCTATGCATGTATTAATTTATATGGTTTAAACATATGCTTTTCCTCATCGATACCTCCATCACCCGATCGTATGTTGCAATCACGCACCTGTTTATTGTGCAATCACAGGAAAACTCTCTCAACAACCAATGCCCATTGGCTAGCCTACCGTTGCATGCACCTGTTTATGGTGCAATCACAGGGAAACTCCCTCAACAACCAATGCCCATTGGCTAGCATACCGTTGCATGCAAAGCCTTGCTTTAGCGATGACACAACTTCAAACCTACCCATCCAAGTATTCCCACAAGGAAATATGACACGAAAGTTCTTAACGATTACTGATTTGCATAATAAGTGGGGCAAGACGACCTTAAACTTGTAATAACCTATGACAATGAGACTTTGAAATACAGCTGAATTGGCACTGCAGTCGATGATTTGAAAGCAACGAAGCAAATCGCCCTATTAATGATTCTATTGCAGGCCATTATCACTTACAACAGATGACTCGTACCAAGATCCTTTAAGCAAACCAATACTCATACCGCGAACATTCCTTTAAAGAGAACAACAATTGATGCTACAACTGAGTGATTATAATGCATAATTATCCTGGTGTGTAGTTGTTAAAAGGCCAGTACCATTCCCCATTCCCAATTAGTACTCAGTCAGGGGGTACTAAGGTGGTTATTCCTCAGACTCCACAAGATGGAGTAACAAGTAGTGAGGACCAACGAGAAGAGTTGGTCATTCCCGAGGAACCACAAGAAGTCTATTCGGCTACCAGTACCTCGATCGGACCAGGATCATATACCCGAGCTAACGTAACGTGAAGGGATCTCGGGTGAGACACTCAGTCCAGCCTACAAGGCGTTCATCTGGATTGGTAGGAAAACGCCTTTTCGGCCTTTTGGCTAAGATCATGTGTAGTATCTGTTCCCTCTCGAGGGAAATGGTGATACACACCCGACGATGATCACACAGTCACAGTTCTGATGCAAGGGAACTGTGGTTGAGAGTGGATCAGTTGTTCGGTGGCTTGATTTTCGTGCCCAGGTTCTTTCCTGGGCGACTTTTCTTAAAAAGTAGACGCAAACGAAGATGACAAAGACGACACCGTCTAGAGTAGACCATCCCTTAATATCCGTTTAGAGTACTTGAAAAAGCATTAATCACATGCCTTGTGTGGATTTTATATGGGAGGGACGGGGGAAATTTTAAACGAGGTTATTGTTATTAGGTAGGATAAACTAGAATTTACTCCGGATAAAGTATCGCAGGGAGATTTACACTGACACACCATCTACATACCCACACACAGACTAATACACTCTGTATACACACACCTACAGGCGTAAGGTGGTTTATGGGGTATCGAGCTTGCGGCTATCATTATGGGGACCATATAGTTACAATGATCACAGAAACTTCAAACTTCGCATTTGCAATGACCTTTCCATCCACAATTACGTTAGCTATTAATTATGTTTTTGTTTTGTTAAAGTGTTACTATAGTAGACATTCCGCATTACTTACGGGGACTCTGTACTGACTTTACACACATTGAATTAGTTATGGGGACTTCACTTTCAGTTATGTTAATTCAATCATACTCAAATTTAACATACTTCTGTTCCATTGTCAGTATGTCCTGGGGAAGGGGAAGGGAGGGGGATTGATGAGGAAAACAAATTAATTCACATATGACATGTGATTATGCCACAGACATATGTTTGAAGTTGGTATCTTCTGGATGACATTTGAATAGCACTACTTCTAACTGTTAATGAAGAGTGCTTATTGTCCATTCCAGGGAGGCAGCAGGTGATATGGTGGGGAAACGGTGTGCTACTTTATCTCTTAGGACATTTTTTTTAGATTTTGCACAAAGGTTGATATAATAATAAAAAAAGTATCACATATTTTCAATCATTACCAATGTAACTATAATATTACAAGTGGCATTGGTAGTAATTTTTGGGGTGGAGGATGAAGGGGCTGGAGGGGGGGGGGACATAGATTTGTTATTACAATTTTTATCAAGCCTTAATTAGGTGGTCACATTTACATTATTTTGTTGAAAGGATACTTAAGTCTCTTTCTCACTCCCACACAAAACTTTAACTGAACTGTTCACCTAAATAGCAGTTCAAAACCGAGTTGCTGTTCAAGTACCCCTGTTGCTTGACATTATCACTTGACTATATTTGATTCAAACAAACAAACAACCAAAACAACAACCTTTGTACCCTATAAAATACCTTATTGTAGCAAAAAAGAAAACCAGCTTTCATATAATTGTGTGCAATAGTAAAGTATGTATTGTGTCCGTGCATACCTATACAAGACAGCAAACGAGTAGAATTAACAAAATTACATTACAAATTATGCTCATAAGTTACAAGCACACAAATTTTTTCCCGGATTCGTGTTTGAGGTAATTTGTAAAGTAGCTTTGAGCCGGCTGCATTTAATAATCAGTAACGGAAATTGTGATAAATGCCGATAAACTATTTACATGCACCATACCATCTTCACCGATGATTCAGTTTGTCTGCTGGGCTTTTAGCAACTCTTTGAATATGTTACAAGACAAATATTATCATCAGTGTCTCAATTTATCTTTTGAAAGGATTTTCACATGGTATAATATGAATATTTTGGTTTTACCATAACTAACATTCTTGTGACATTGTCAAAGCATGATGTTCACAAATGTTTTGTAAATTTTCAAGTTATGACTTTCCCTCGCATCATAATATTGCCTTTAGTATTAAAACTCCTCAAACAAATACCATCTCTGTTTAATAATTAACTCACATCAAAAGCATCATCAACATAATATCGAGATAAATCCGTAGTAACTGCAGCTTGGTGATGTAAAACAGTGTGCTCGGTGATCTTCAAAAGGTATGATAGTCACAGAAAAGAACTGAACACAAGAAAAGAGGATTCTCATGATAATAAAGATATTGTAAAATGGTGGAACTGCACCAATCAGTGTGATCTGTGGCTAGGGTGCTAACATTCACTACGCAAGAATTGTTTGCTTGAAAACAACCCAACTGACAGAATCCAAGAACATGTTTATTGCACGTCCAGGGGTCCCAACATAACATAATATAAAATGAAAGCAGCGTGGACTTACCAACTTGAACATTTATATTGCAGTACTGTGGCAGCTGGCCCCTGTCTGTAAGAGAGAAGAAAAACAAAAACTATATGATCAAATATTTGATAAAATATAGGAGAAAAGGTTAATAGTGAACAACCTGTACTTTCCAAGACATATCAAACTGTATAAATCCAGCATGTGCAACAGCGTTTAGCCTTAATGGGATGGTCAAATCACCTGAACATTCAAACTTAACAAGTGGAAAGATATCAACGCATTATATAGGCATAATATCAAAATATTTGGCGATAATTTTTTTTTTTTTTTTTTTGTATAATTGTCATCTTTAATGAGGGTAGTCCTGCTCAGTGCAGAAGCACTGCTTTCAAGAGGAGCCCTCAATACAAAATACATATGCAATATTATGCAGTAGAAAAACGGTAAACGTCAAAAAGCTGCAGAAAGGACGGCAAAAAGATAGACAAACAAATATCAGACATCTAAACAAAATATATAAGTTTTCATATTGCGTTTAAAAATATTAACATTTGGCAAGCATTCCAAATTTGGGGGAAGACTGTTCCACGACCTGCTTCCAGAAACTTCAAAGGACCTTTTACCATTCCCAGATCTAACAGGAGCAAGTAAAACATTATTAGAGCAGCTAGATCTAGTTCTGTACGAATGGTGTAACTCTGTATACCTCATTCCACAGCAGCTCAACCCACATACCTCATGCACTATACTCTGAAATAATGTATAGATACTTGTTCAAGAAACATCTCAAACTTGTGCTACAGCAATAGGTCTTAATAGGGCTACCAAGTAAACTCAACACCCCCACCCCCCCCCCCCACCCGTCCCTTGCAACCTATTCAATG
>JAIPMN010002434.1:26843-38348 GCA_020650975.1 Apostichopus californicus
GAAACATCTCAAACTTGTGCTACATCAATAGGTCTTAATAAGGCTACCAAGTAAACTCAACACCCCACCCCCCCCCCACCCGTCCCTTGCAACCTATTCAATGAGGATGGATCCAAAAAATGCTTTAGCTTTCAAATATTTTTGTGAAATTAAAGCTAAAACATTATATACCTACTTCCCCAACTGCCCCTGACCAACTCACTGACTTTTACATCAAACTAATGATGGATCAGTTGGGGGTAAATACCTTCTATATTAGTCCTCTGATAGCTAGCTATTCAGTCCAAAGAGGCTACGTGCATCTTTTGGCAGCATTTTAGAATTACTAATACTAACGTAACAAGTTGGGTTACTGAAAATGCATATTGAATGAAGCAGGAAAGTAATCGCAAAAATAATCCAAATCAAAATATAAAAACTGTTATTCTATTTGAGCGGTGAATTCTTCCTAAGTCGATTTCAAACGTCGATTTTAAAACGTCGACTTCCAAATGTCGATTTTGTTAGTACTTTCAGTACTGTTAGGAGAACGTTAATTACTTCAGTCGTTTCGGTATAATATGATCTTTAACTGTACATTTTATTTTATTTTATTTTTCCATAATGAACAACAACTATAGTAGTTTCTAGCGTAACCTCGCGTGCAGACATAATTATGTATATACCTTATGTGTGGCAAAATATATGTCTAAGAATGCACCATTTCAAGTCCACAAATTTAATTTTCAACCCTTCTCCTACCCATCCTCCACCACCCCTCATCCTTACGGCTATCAGCGTCACCGATCCCCGCAGAGCCAACTCTCCACATTAAAATTTGTTATCCGCCCGTGAAAAATTATCGAAGCAATCTAGGCCTACATGGTAATCACTAATGATATGGGTACATGAACCACATTTTTTTTTCTTTATGTATCCCCCCCCCCCCTCCCCCATTGACCATTGAGGTCGCTACGCATGTCAGCTAGTGTCCATGGGTACGGACCACTGGTACGGACCTACTCCAAGATGTACAGATTCAGTAATCTCAAGCAAAAGCAATCAAATATTCGATATTGCAAGTTTGTCCAAAATCAAGCAAAATGATTCAAATTCCATTACAAGCTTTCACATCTCACTAAGTATTTCTTTTTTAATAGAATATAAGAACTCGTTTAATTCGATGCTTGGCATCAAAAAGTTGTATAATTTGGCATCTTTGAATCCCGGGATGAAGCCTGGATTGAGTTTGAAACCCTGTGATGAATCCTGGAGTGAGTTTGAATCCAGGGATGAATACTGTTATGAATCCTGTGATAGCTTCAGGTTGGTACATTTCTGTTGTTCAACCTTTGTTCGACATTGTGTTTAACTTTAACTCAGTGTAACTACATTCCGTTTGTTCTTTAAAGGGAAATATAAATTGTAACCATGGGAGCGTGTATGGACTGTTTTACAGGGAACAGTGAAGGATTAGAGCAACCGGATGATGTAAATCGCCATTTATTGGGTTCTTACAGTTCTAAGCTAGGCATAGCAGTAGCGCGTAAACCTAGGCTATTCTTACTGTATGTCATCTGCGGCCAACCACAGACGTTAGGTTTCAGTAGGAATAAATAACAGATTAACACTAACTCTCCGTACAGCCTACAGGGGCCAAGTTAATGCAGCTTGGTCAGTAACTAGGGAAAGTTACAACTAACGTCAAGTTGGCCACAAACAGTTGGCCCAAGCAAACAACAATCCAAACCTACAGCAACTGTGTTTATTATTTAACCGTATAGTATTTTGATGATATAATATTATGAAACACTTCAAATCATATATTAGCAGAACTGGGCATAACCTATCCTATTAATCATAAATGTTGTTATTGTTAGGCTTAACGTTCGGCCAAATGCTAATAAGATCTAAGCCTTGCAACAATACAGTTATGGTATTATATGGTCACTTGATATGGCGCATTACAGTGCACTTTGGGAATTTCAGGATTGTATGCGTGAAAACCTCTCAAGAAATGTTTGGATAGATTCCCCTCAAAGTTCAATCACATAATGAGCTAGTTCAAGAATGTTTTGTGTTCATTTTGTTGTGTGCATGTATGTAGAGTTCAAAGGTCACTTCCATTTTTGGACATTTGCAAGAAACTTGCTTTTAAATCTTGTGTGCAGTCTAATGTTACAAATGTTTTCATGACCTTAAAATGTGACAAGAAATCCACTCTCCAGTTTTGATTACATTTTTACCAAATTGCATCAGTTGGATACAAAACCCACAGAAATAAAGAACACACCTCTGTGATTTGCACTTTATACACTTATTGCAAAATGTCATTTTTGAGAATATTAAATACTTCTTGAGTGGTTCAAATCTGTATTTGGTTCAGGATTAAAAAAAAATATATTCATCTTTTCCTAGGCCTAGAGCATTCAAAGTCGGAAGACAACATTTCAATGTTAATCATTGCAGTTAACCATGGAATACTTCATGAAATTAATGGTCCATTCACAATCCTGGTAATATCAGAAGTAAGGTCTTAATCTCTGATTTTCAGTGTAAAAGTTGTGAACCATTCTATGGTTACCAGAAAAATCAAAAAGAAAAAATTGGCTGATGTTTCTCAGAACAATATTGAATAAAGATTACCATTTTGCAACTTACCACGTGTTATTATATTAATATATCAAAGGGGAGGAGGTGCCACCTCCCCATATACCCCTTTTCCCAGTCCACAAAATGTTCCACTGTAGTGTTGGAATAAGAATGAAGGTGAAAATTGGTTTCACCAAGCAAAAAGTTTGAACACCAGAGGCCTAGAAAAGCCTTTCTTAAATTTGTGAAACCCCCTGCTACAAAGACTGTGTACTAATTGACCTACTGTAGGTACTAACAGGCCTATGTACTTATTGGCCTATGTACTTACATGCCTATAACTAGTTGGCATATGTACAAATTGGACCTGGACTCAGGCACCCACTCTGTCTTAAAATTACAAGTTATCTGTTTGTTGAATTTCTTGAGTATTTTTTATTAATATGAATTTACTATTGTTTTGCTACAAGTCTGGTTGAAATAAGCAATACCTCTGTACATCACAAGGGGACTTTCCCTGTTGTCGGAGGTTTCATCTCAACCATGTGATCCTCTCTTCATCTTCTCCCTCCACAGGAAGAGAGACGGGCGCAGCAGGCAGCGGCCGCAGAGAAACGGGTGAAGGAGGTAATTGCATCCCAAATAATAACAATATTAATATTCAATTTTTATATAGTGCTTTATACCAGCGATAGGTCTCAAAGCGCTTTACATACGTTACTGTATATTACCCCCGGTCAATTATAACCTGTCCCAGAGACAATCCCTCCAGTCGGCAGCAGTTATATACTGCGCCCAATGACAAGTTACCTCACAGGTACCCATTTAACCCCTGGGTGGAGTGACCGAGTGAGGCAATCAAGATAAAGCATGTTGCCCAGCGAACTGAACTAGGCAGGAATCGAACCAGCAATCCTTGGATCACGAGTCTGACACACTAGCCAATTGTCCAACAAGCTCTAAGCGTGAATCCCTACAGGTGTACAACATTGTACGATCTCCATTCAGCTGATTGTTATCAGGGTACACGACCATGGACCACTTCCAAAATTGCCAGCTAATTTTAACTTCAAACAATTTCTGTAATTAGTGTGTACAATAACAATGAATTATTAAGACACTTGAAAATATAGACTTTCTGTTCAGTGGACCAGTATTCCTTAAAAAATGATATGTTCATAATAACAACATTTGAAGTGTAAAATATATAGTTAAAAAGACCAATTTAGACTTATAACAATTCTTACAGTATGTCTGTTCCAGGTAGAATGTATATCTCTTAAATTGCATGTATTTCAAGCACATGGACATTTCCCTGCCTTCAAATTTAAGTTCAGTTATGTGGGCATCTAGACCATCAGTAGTTTTAATTGGCTGTAACCTACTGACATACTAGAAACCATATAAAATTCCTGCCTGGAGCAATTTGCTGTACTTACAAACAGTAAATTTAACAAAATCTGAACAATTTACCATAAAAAAATAGGTGATACAAATTTTTGAAAATTGCTGCTGGATGGGGGGACTAAAGCAGCAATGTTTTTAAAAAGTTGAATATTGTTTTGAGAGTATGTAAATTAGGTTGTGTCTTTCAAGACTGTTTTTGTTTTCATTGTACTTTCTCTTAAAGGGGAAGATGGAGAGGTTTAAAGGGGGAGATGTAGAGGTTTAAAGGGGGAGATGCGGCTTAAAGCAACTTACTGAGGGTGGTCTAGGGTTTTACAAGGGTTATATGACACTAAAACAAAACTGTTAGCAAACTGTTGATCCAATAAAGAGTATGTGTAAGAGAATGTGTAAAGGTAAGTGGGGCCTGACGTTTCGATCCTAGCAGGATCTTCTTCAGAGGCTGAATGTACTTGTCATTCAGCCTCTGAAGAAGATCCTGCTAGGATCAAAACGTCAGGCCCACTTACTTTCACACACTAATAAGTGTTGCTCTCTATATAAGAATGACTTTGATAAGATCAACACACCCTGGGCTCTGGAAATTCAGGTCTGAGGTGTGCAGTGTTAATTTTGAATGTCTCATATATGATGTGGCAAGGAATCACTATTAATGAAGCCCTTTGGTTTCTGAATGATTTTTTCTTGTGCTTCTTCTTTCTGAAGGCGGAGGGCAGAGGTGTAAAAGATCCAGAGGGGGTGAAGAAAAGGAAACTGCAGCAAGAGGAAATGGAGAAGAGAGCAGAAGCCCTGGAGCAAACAGAGGGTGACAATAAATTAAAGGTAACATTAACCTACAGGAGTGTGTCGTGTTTAGACAATAGAAACGACAATGGGACATTGTTAAAAGACAATAGAAACAACAATGGGACATTGTTCTAAGTAGCAAGAAGATAATAAATTAAAGGTAACTTTAATCTACAGGTGTGTGTCTTGTTTAGACAATAGAAACAACAATGGGACATTGTTATAAGTAGCAAGAAGATAAGAAATTAAAGGTAACTTTAAAATACAGGTGTGTGTCTTGTTTAAACAATAGAAACAACAATGGGACATTGTTCTAAGTAGCTAGAAGATAAGAAATTCAAGGTTACTTTAAAATACAGGTGTGTGTCTTGTTTAGACAATAGAAACAACAATGGGACATTGTTCTAAGTAGTAAGAAGATAAGAAATTATAGGTTACTTAAAACTACAGGTGTGTGTCTTGTTTAGACACTTTTCTTCACCCCCTCTGGATCTTTTACACCTTGTTTAGACAATAAAAGCAACAATGGGACATTGTTCTAAGTAGCAAAAAGATAAGAAATTAAAGGTCACTTTAAAATACAGGTGTGTGTCTTGTTTAGATAATAGAAACAACAATGGGACATTGTTCTAAGTAGTAAGAAGTTAAAGGTAACTTTAACCTACAGGTGTGTGTCTTGTTCAGACAATAGAAAAAACAATGGGACATTGTTCTAAGTTGCAAGAAGATAAGAATTAAAGGTAACCTTAACCTACAGGTATGTGTCTGATGTGTGTCTGATTAGAAAATGGGATAATCAAATTAATCGAAACAACAATGGATAATTGTTTTAAGTAGCAAAAAAATAAGAAAGTAACAATGATGGCATCATCTAATGAACAGCAATGAATGGAATAATTAACTAAGTAGCAGGGATGTATATTAAAAATATTATTAATTACCTGTTTGTATCAATAATAACCACGGATATAAAATATATATATAATAAAACTTTCCAAAGCAAACAGAGAGTAGAAGCCTTCATATGTCTGTAGTAAACAATGGAAAAATATAATAACCTATTAAAAATAGAAGCAATGGAACCAACTGTTAAGTTGCTGCTACTGTTTTAGGCCGGATTCAACCATTGTGGTTTGATATTTTCATGGTTTGATATTTTCATTGTTTTGATATGATCATCTGGTGAATATATCCCCATATTTAGAGTTGAACGTTCTAAGTCATACGTCCCGATATGTATGCTAAGGCTGCAGTAAACAGAACATTATTTTTTGGAAATCGCTTTTGAATCTGTTTCTGATGAATTTGTGAACCATCAAATTCAGGGATTTGTTTCTTATTCTTCGTCTTCTTCATATTGGGAGGTATTACCGTGGCAGGATTGTGCCCAGGATTTCCGGAGTGCCGGGTATACTGATCGCCGTCCTGGGGGAGGGGTCGAATTTTGAGGGTGCTCAGATGCCAAATGCTGGCACTTGTGTAGCTTTTTAAGCAAAAACACTAGTTTTGCTAACAATTTACATTTTTTATTTTTTTTTATATTTTTCTGTTTCAGTGGCAAGTTGGATGAAGACAAACAGATAAAGTGGAGGAGGATGAATAATGGATGTAAATAGTTGAAAAGGAAGGAACTATTTTACAAGAAGTCCTACTGCATGTGCTAGAAAAACAGTATTCTTGGTGTTGAATTAACAGTAAGATTTAATATTTACATAGTGTGCAATATTTATAAATGTGACTTCAAATGGAACAGGAGAACAAGACGTTGCTGATACTCCATAACCATTCTCTCAGCTTTAGTATAACCTGGTCAATGTGTGTGAATGTTTGTTTGTTTTTTCGATTGTTATTATTTTGCTAGGAATGTCAATTGCTCGTTCTTGCCGTTACGTATCTTGGTAAGTGGTCATGTGACTCAATCAAAATTGTTAAATGAAAAAATTTATTTAGGAAGTTCAGGAGAAAACGGTGGAAGGACCAGAACTGGTGATAGTCGACTGTCGAATTTCCTTAGTGAGATTTAAACTCAGATTAGGTCTTGAAAAAAATATCATACAGTGAATAATTTTAATAAAAATGACAAACGTGTCTCAGCGACAGAAAGAGATATATATTGGACCAATTGTGTTTCTTTTCACATGCTCTGTGTGATTTTTTTTTTTTTTTTTGGAAACCTAAGTGTTTATTGTCATGACAATTTGTCCTATTTTACTCTTGATAGCACATTCTGTTGCTAAGATACGATTGTTGTTTTATTTTAAAAGTTATTCATGAATGTTTGACAGTACTTTTTAAGTTCTGGCATCCACTGTACTTATGCAAAAAAAAGGAAAAGGAGCTTTTTTCATTGACAAAAGAGGAGCACTTTTTACTTGTGAAACGGTACACTTTTCACCAATCAACCAGATTTAGTAGTATATGATGAAAATTAACAATATTTTAGTTGGAATACTTCAGTGTCTTCTGTAAGAGTGAAAATGGACTGTAGATCACCACCCCACAGTTTAAAGGGCTTAACTACTGTATTATTATCATCTTTGTCTAAATTAATTGATTTATATATGTATTTATGGAGATATACATACAGTATCAGGAATCTACAGTTTTTATTTCAATTTGACAGAACTTTCTTGACCACAACTGGATTGAAAAAAATTTTAAAAAGTGCAATTTAGCCAACAGGTGTACTACAATAGATCACTGACAAGGTTTTATTCATTCCTTTGTAGCATTTTTTTTTTGCCCACCTTGATTTTGATCTCTAATTAGATTTCTCAGTTAATTAAAGAATATATGTCCAATTGAGTTCATACTGTACATGGTATGGTCATGTAAGCAAGAAAGTCATTCTCATTATTATTCATGAAGGGGCGTGGCTAGAGTGTTATCACAGTGAAAAGCTTGTAAACAGGATAACTCAAGACCAACAAGTTGAATCAATGTCATGTTGTGTAGGTAGATGTCAACGTAATAACTAATTCCTGGTACCTTCCTTCATAGGTTGCTGCTTCAATCAATAAATAATCCTCTTCATTTTAGCATGCACAACTTCATGAATATTAATATGTATGGCTAACCACACTATGAATATCCATCCTAAGTTCTTAACCAATAAACGTTGTTTCTGGTTTGAGGTTTTTGGGGGGTAAACTGAAGCATAATTATTCATTTCAGTATTTATCAGAATTGAAATTCTTGAAACATTCATGTACTATATAAAATATGAACAGTAAATTATTCACTGAAAAGTACTATACCAAAAAGTTATCAGAATCACTTTCAGTTGCTTTTAGAAGAATGTCACAGCTTTCACCCATGATGTCACTTTGATAGGATGGGGGGTGGGATAGGAGGAGGGGGCACGGGGGAGGAGACTGTTGGTGAAGTTGCTACCTTTATATGAAAGATGACAATAATAATTTTCATTCAGCAAATTATAATTTTTCCTTCTTTGGAGTGATATTATCAAACAGATCATTTTCAATAAATATTTCATAATATCCTATATTCCACAGTTTGCAGCAGTGGTGATGTCAAAAATCCTCCATTAAAATAACCTCTTCTCTTTTTAATTGGGTCATATCAAAGTATAATATATGTTATTGTTTGACAAGCATAGCATGCAATGAATTTGTGCTAGAGTTTATATATATTTCTACTGATATGAATGTTTCACAAAAAGAAAAATGTCTTGTCAAAGTACTACAGAGAACAAATTAAATCTGAATTGCAAATGTGTACATTATCGAAGAGTCATTTAAAGATTTTCAATGCGATTCAAGACTGGCCAAAAGGGAAAAATTTAAATCGGATACCTAGTACAAGTTCAAAACTGTCAATATTTTGACAAAAATAGTTACCTCATCAAGTTATCGCAAAGAAAGTTTCACAATCTACGAATTGTATGTGTCACTCCATTCAACAGACAGACAACATTGCAATGATCATAAATTCATTAGTAAGTATTTATTTTATATCCTCCTGCAAGCAGGAACTCGCGAAGAAGCCTCATAGGCTTATCAAAGCCGCAAGCTGACTGAAGTCAGTCTCTTACATTCATATTTAACCTCCATGATTATGAATTGTCAATTGTCAACAACTCTGTAACTAGACGACATACATTAATCTTGGAGTGACTCGAACCAGGGACCTTATGATTGAAAGGCACCGGCGTTAACCACAGAGCTAACACTCCTAGAACTAACTAGGGCTAACACTCCATTCAAATAATAAAATGCTATACAAGGTGTTAATGTGAAAACTAGTTTAGAACAGAAAGACCATAAGATATTCTTGCTATAAAGTAATCCCTCTCTTGTGTTTCACACAAGAGAGGGTCTAATATAAAGAAAACCTTTTTTTATTCCTATGATTGTAGAGATCAATGCATTTCGTTGGAAATGAAAACTACATAACATCTCATTTAGAACCAAGGTTTTAATATTTTCATAATAATACACTCATCAACCAGCTTTCATAATCTCATTTCCTACAACAGATGTTAGGTGTGACCAGGGCAGCGTCACACAGATGGACAAAGAAAAGTATGGAATCTAAACGTGTGGCCCCTGGTAGTCTTTAATCCCATCCCCCCCCCCACGAACCTCTGTTATGATAGCAATTGATGTGGTCCCTTAAGAGCAAATTACCGACTCTCCCAGCATCTGCTACAAGCTAAATGCTGTTTACTAACTTTCAATTGCAATGAAATTGGGCATTACGAGTGTAGTCTATTCAACGGTCAGTTGTGATGAAATCAGTCCAGTATGCTTCAGGTCAATAATCAACCAACCAGGGAGTATAAAAATTGAACGATTTGAGGAATTAGACTTTTATAGTGTAAGTCGCTGCTGGGCAATGGAAATAAACCAAAATGGGAAAAAATCCAAGGAAGAACGTTTTTTGGATTCGGGTGTGTAGAACACTGGCTTGTAAGGGCTTATCATACAGGCATTACCACATCACAAGAGCCAGTGGTGAATAGAAGGTGTACATCTCATTCTGGTCGACCTATTATGGAGGGTAGAAGAGGAAAAATTGATGGACAATCCATCCTTCCCCCTCCCCCATCCCAATGCCTGTATTTGCAAATCAGTTACACCAAAACTTAAATTCATCGCTCAATTCAAAGGTACTGAGAATTGGTTACTTTGGATTCACCAATGTGACAATTCGTCTTTATGAATTATGGATTATTCCACTAACCTCGTTCTCGTAACAAAGTATTCGTTACAGCTAATATTCTTGACCAACGATAGAATGTTGGTTACACCAGCACATTCCATAACAACTTGGCAGGTTTTGAGCTGTATTTTGATAAATTTATCAATTATTAATAAAGTATAAATTGCCTGTCAAACAACTCCTCAAGGTTCCCAGTCTAAATCAATTAGCTGTAGTACCTGCAAAATCCGCCAAAGCAAGGCTGAATCGATGTCAAACATTAGAGTGGATTATGTTGCCTGTTCAGCATGCATACAATGTGAAACTGCAGTACACAACAGATTACAGCCTACACTGCTACACAGACCCCGCAGTGCTCTATTTATTTTTTGACACAGTGTCTAAACTTTTCCATTCGGAGACGTATTATGATCCTGTGTCCTCTCGCTGTCGTCTTGAGCCCCTGCTGATGGGGTGCCTTCCGCTGGAACCCTTCTCACATAACAGCAAGATGCCATCTCTTGCCACTTCTCTGGCATCAACATAATCAGGAATCCCAGAATGATGCAAGCAGTGCCACCAATCTTGTACAGCCCAAACGACTTGTCTCGGAAGACCAGGTCCACCACTGGATAGCAAAGATGGATAAGGAAAACTTTATTTGAAGAACACGGCTGGTATATATGGCACTTAACTGCTACAGTTAAAAACCCATGGAAACAAAACTATGTTGAAGTGTGTTTATATTAAGATGCAATGTTACAGATCCCTGAACCCATTGAAAGTGGGTCATATTAACCTGAAGTCCCCAATGACACGGTGTGCTTTTTCCCGGGGGGGGGGATGGGGATGGGGGGAGTTGAAGGGTGTCAGATCCAAGATTTCAGAAAGGGTGTGGGTACTGTTGTCCTTGAAGCAGATTGTGTCCTGAGGTATACTAAGATTAAAAGTAGGTCTTCATGCAAGATTGTATTAATAGCTATGTTTGATTTTTTTTTTGTGAGGTGGAAAAAGGGTTGTAACCCTGCCCCACACCCCCCCCCCTCTCCAAGGCACACACATTCACCCTCCATGGATCTGCACTTGCAAGCTACACCTGACATACATAATTCTTCATTGCGTTAAATATACTCAACCGATTTACAAAAACCACCCCAAAAAAACAAAACATGAAACTTACCAGCATTTAGCGGAATTCCAACCACAGTTCCAAGAGCAATAAAAAGAGGAAAGGTAACAGCTATTCCAAAATTGACCAAGAAGTTGAAGACTGATGAAGTCAAAAAACAAAACCAAAATTCCATTGGCTCATTCGTACTTTGATATGCACTCCATCACACACATGTCCACAAACAAAACCAACATTACTGTAAGTTCATCTCTACCAGTCCTAAGGGGTAATCTTGAACGATATCTACCACCAATTTATTACTTTTAATCACAAATACTGACAGATGACCTTGATCTGTCATTCAATTATACTGACCTTATACCTAAAGACATGACCATGACATCACTGCTGCAGAGTTAACCCCAAGCAGTGGCGTAGCCAGCGGGGGGGCAGGGGGGGCGGGAGCC
>JAIPMN010002435.1:0-12164 GCA_020650975.1 Apostichopus californicus
TTACACTGCTCTATGTAAAGCAGTCTGGGAGGTTGAGAGCGGGAGATGTGACTTATTTAAACAGTATTTTAGCAAAAGAGTTCAAGGAGGAACCTCATTACATCACATGGCGACAGTATAGGTTATTTTTTATGTACTTTTGGAGAAAAAAGGGTCTTCATGTTTGGATAAATGATATTTATAATTTAATCATTTTAATAATATTTAAAATCAAATGCATTGCCATCTCACTGGAAATTGTGATTTCACTCACAAGAAGTATAATGCTTCTTTATAGGTTTTCCTTTTTCTTGGACTATGACATACAGTACTAAAAAAAACAAATAAAAAAATAAAAAAATCTGCCCAAATTGCAGGTAGGGTAGTGAAATTTGTTTTGATATTTCACAGTCCAGAAATAAGGAAAAGTTTTATAATGTTCCTATGATAAGGCTTCAAATATGCCAACATCTCTGGATCTTTTTCTCTTTTAAGCTTAATTTGATATGTCGTCTGCTCCCAAGTTCGACTAAATTTTATTTTCCATTGGAGGGCTTTTTATTATCTTAACAGCTCAACTAAAACATGGGTTTTTGTCATTGTCATTGTATAACATCCATATCATTAGTCCTATACAACAGTTTTTATGAATACACATACATGTTATTTGAGGTCAAAAATATTATGTTTTCCTTGCAGAAAGTTTAATTGTACTGCATCTGAGAAACTGACCTATAGTGGTCTGTGTGTAAAACCAGGCAGCCTCCCATTCTAATGTAGAGCAGCGATCCTTGGTACATTTCCAGCAACCGTTTATTCGATTAGCCTTAATTGTTCAAATGATCGATCATTACAGAGCAAAATGAAAGTGCAAAAGACTTGCACTGAACCTGGAGTGATAGCAATAAGTTTTAACGAATGCCTTTACAACATATCAAAATTAATTTAATTTGCTCCACAAGCCATCACTTAATCGGACAACTGGTTAGAATGTCCTCCATAGATGCTCTGCTGTTTAAATGAATTAAAAGAACACATTTTGGTTGAAGAATTTATAAAAATAATCGATAAAATAATTGATTAACATTAACATTTAGACCTGTACTTTAAATAATTTGAAGCTGAATATTTTGGGAAACCAGAATAGCGATAGAAACATTACTGCCAATCTTCTTCTTTTTTTCTCTTTTATTTTCTCTTAGATTTTAACATTTAAAGACTGTCTAAAGCCATCTTTTCAAAAACAATTCTGATAGAGTTCTTACTATTTACAAAGTACCTGATTAACTTGATAAGGAATGAAGCTGTCATTGTGATATTGTTACTAGGACTTGCATTCTTATAATTTTTTTAAAACTAAACTTGAACCTAATAAATACAATGACATACACTCTGATTCATTTGTTGGGCTATTATGTTTTCACAAGAAAATGTTGCCGAAATCATTTAATTGGTGTCAGGTAGGATGAAATAAAATGCTTTGGGAATGCAAATTGGGAATGAAACTGCAGCAGTATTTGAATAGAAGGGCTCTAAAGAAACTTTCTAGAAGGATGAAAATTCCGATATATACGAATTTCACGTGATGCATATTTATCATCATGAATATGGAACAAACTCTAAGGTGAAAGGTCACAGCAGTTTTCGTAATGGAAATTTAACTTGCTGTTATGTACACACGATACGTAATGATGATCCACTAAGCTTACACAGTATAGTATTTTCAGGACACATGCATCGATCGGAGAACAAGCTTACACAAGTTACAGTACCGGCGTTTTAAGCTACCCACAATTTATTCTGCAAACTCAATTCTGAAATCACTTTTCTGTTTGTCTCTAATACGGATATGTCAGGATTTTCTCGCTATGTTTGTCATAGGAAGCATCTGGCCAGATTGACCCTTGTTTCTTTCCACGGAAGAGAAGGTAGTTTCGACTTGTTCTGTTTCTGAAGTCTCGCACGAACTCAGTCTACCACGAACTAGTAGCATGATCACTTCATAGATTGAATAGCTTAGGCCTAGGCTAGCCTCAGTTAGGCTAGGCCTAGAAATAAATAAATAATAATGCAAAGCTAACATTATTTATTACATTAGATAAGTATACGGTAGGATCGTTCATTACATTAATACAGCATCAGGCATATGACACTTACAGAAACATTCTTGCCACTATTTGCACCTCCCAGTGGCATCAGTGTTTAATTTAAATATTATAATTTATAATTATAGTTTATAATATAACTGTAGTAGAGGCTATTGGCATCGCCTAGTTTTTCTACAGTAGCCTATGGAAGTATGATTGGATTAGGCCCAGTCATTCTCATAGATGTAGAGCTAACATAAAAGTGGCATGTTAGTTTCTGCCAAAGTTTCTGTCATTACAGCTGCCATAAAAACGTCTTTTCACCATTTAGGAATGTACACTTTTTCTTGCAAAACAACTTTCTTAGTTAGATTAGAACTGTGGGCAAGGCCTAGGCTATGCTATGCTGTGTCTCCCCCCCCCCCTAAATTATAAGTTTATTCAAAACTGTAAGTTGTATAAATAGCCTTGGCCTAAATTACTTTTAAGAATGAATGGAGATCTACTGTCGGCCTAACTTTAGAATCCGTACCATATGAATGGGAAAGCTTACTAGGGGCTATGAATTAGGGTTAGGAAGTAGGGAATAGGGTTAGGGGTAAGGAATGGTACGGATTCTAAATTAGTACCCTACTGTCAATCAACTTGTCACTTTTATCAGTGGAATATTTTTAGTCTATTGGTTAGTTTTAATGCGGGGAACTTATTGTGTACATATATTTTTGTAGTATACTCTGTAGACTGTACTGTGGCGGAAGCCAGTGGCGGAAGCCAGCAGTAACCTAAACGACATTTCTGATATACAGCCCATAATCTTGTTCTCATGCTTAATTGTAAGTTATTTGATCACTATTGTAGCTAAAGCTAAGAGGGATATATTGGCTAAATCTTACCAATGAAACCTGAGTTCCCCTCTTGGAGGCATTTTAAAAATTTGTTTGCCCAGTAACCAACTGTAGGCCTAGGCCTACATTGTAAGTTTACTACATTTGTGTGTGAGGAGAATTTGTACTTGTTACTATAGTGTGATTGCACTGATTGTAAGATATTACATAAATTTGTTGATTTATTTTGGTGAAACCATGCCATCAGAAGATTAATACTATACATCAGAGCAAATCAAAAGATCATTAGTCCATCAATCATCAGGTTTACACTACCATTGCAATAGTGCTCACTATTGCGTAATAATAACAATAGTGCTAACATCTTCCTAGTAACACCACTACCTGTAGTACATAGCACTGTGTTAATGCTAACAGTGTTGGCCTATGCATAGTACAGCATGATAGTATGTGTCTCAATTCATAGTAGTATAGGCCTACCTAATATTGAGATATTGTCATGCTTGACGGCAACATGGTCTGCTCACTTCTGCTGGTCAATTCCCATAGATAACTATCAAAATTGCAGTGAACTGGATCCGACAAAACTTTCTTGTTCAAAATTGATAATGAATACTAACTGGCTTATAATGACTGACTACACTCATACACTACAGTTTCCTACAGGTCTAATTGTACATATACAGTATGCAACAAACATGTCACTGTACCAACCTCATCAAAATTCATTAACTGTACAGTGTATCCAAAATAAAGTATACATGCCAAATGGGAATCAGGAGATACCGTCATAAAAAATAAACACTTGTGTCAAACTGTCCAAATCAAACAAGATGTGCACTGGTCAACTTTATATTGTTGCAACAGCTGAAGACACCCCCCCCCCCTTCCTTATCTGGTCATTTATAGTAGCAGAATTGATTTGGGAAATGTCTTGATTTTTTTATAAAGATTTCCTTAAAGTTTTTAATCCACAATTATGTTAATGGATGTAAGATCTGAATCTGCTGATTTGTTGACAAAGGCGGTATTTTTGTTTTTAATGCACAATAAACATGTGTGGCAGAACATAGAAGGTAATACTGTAATGGGCAGACAGTGCTGTTATTGGGCAATGTTAAGTAAATTCAGTCAGATTGTGCAACAGTTGGTCAGCAGTACTGTAGGTTTGTGTATAAACTAGCTTCAGTCTCAAACACATATATAGTGCAACAGTCTCCATCCATAGGCATAGGAAGCACAAGTATGTTCCCTACCCCCACATCCATACCACTCACCACGATGTATGTAGATTTTAACTGGTATCTTCAAATGTAAAAGAAAATATAGATGCCAGTTAAAGCACAGGACATGATATGGCCAATCTTGTCTGATGGTCTGGTATGTTGTCTTCTTCATGAGGATAATTTTTTTAACATTGAGGGTTGCTTTCCTTTTTAGGGTTGGAGTAGGACTGGGGAGAGGGGACACAAGGGAGGGTATGAAAGGTTGAAAAGGTATGTCAGTGAGGGCTTTGAGCTTACTTTCAGTGTGAAAAGGAACGACCTTGTCATGGTTGCATAGTTATTTACTACACAATTGACTAGTACCCCCCAAAACAAACCCAAAACAAAAGATCAAGTACATAACATTTGGGGCTTTAGGTCAAAAATGGATTACGTGGTTTTTATGATGAAGACAGAGACATTGTTGTACTGTAATCACCACATCCTTTCAGGATGATTTCAATCCATGGATAGCCACAGTGCCACACCTACGTACTTAAACTCTAAAGTTCTGTGGTCTCTCTGACCTATTATTGCTTTAAGCCTAGGTTTAATTTGAACTCCTGTACATATGCCTGTACTTACACCCTACCATTCTCTGGCCTATGTCATAAACATGGGTGTCACTGTGGTAGTCTGTGTGCAGTATTACTTTGTATGATCAATTCACTGTCTGGAATTGTCAAACAGAAATAATATTTTTGAAATGTTATCTAGCTGTTAGGACTGTGCTATTCTTAAATCAGAACTTTTGGAACTGTACAGTAAAGGTGATGGAATATTAGTCAAAAATTTTAGCAATTTGAAGTGTATTAACTTAGTATGATATACAGCAGATTACTGCTTGCCAAAAAAAAATTGTAATTACTGTTAATCGTTAATGTCTGGTTTCCTTTCAGAAGTATTGTTCTGTGCTACCCATCGTCAGTATCAGTCACAATGCTACAGTGATAAACATCACTCACCGCAAATATTACATGGCAAAACGTAAGTTAATCTATTTTTCATATTAATATCCTTTTTAATCTTCCTATGTACATACGAACAGCAATAACAACAGTTTGAATACTGTGCTGTACCATCTTGATGAAGGACAGTGTGGTGGTAGATGGGGACACTATTGATAGTATTTACTGTCCTTATGATATGTAGCCACTAAACCTCATACTGTGTCACAGTGACATGCTGATTAGTTCTAGCTTTGTTAACAGTTTTTCAATAGAAGTATACTATTGCAAATGCATCACAGAAAAGCTTTACCGTCCCATAAAGGATTTTGCCATATTGATATGGAAGGCTAATATTCTTCCCCTTTCATTGCATTTTAAATATCAAAAATCAATTTTAAAGTCACTTTTTAACATCCATTTTTGCAAAACCTGGGTAATTTGGAACCGATTGTAGTTTGTTTAGTTTACATTTGTGGTGTTTTTTTTATTTATTTTTTTAATTAATACAAATTTTGCTTCAAGGACTTTGATAGTTATTAGAACACAAAACTACATGATGAAACTCATTGTCCATCATGTATTAGCACTTTAAATTTTGAGCAATAAGTGAATGTTTTTGGAGGTTGTAGTGTTCTCTTTATATGTTGGTTGTCTACAGGGGTATTCCAAACAGTAATCCTTTTGTAATGCTTTTGTGTGTGAGTTACAGTATGGTTTTGACTTCTTTTTTTAAATTGCCTTTGGTATTAAACTATATGCTACATAATAATTTTTCTTGATAATAATACTGATTTTTTTTTTACCAAAACCAAAAAAAACAAGATGAAAGAAAATAAAACCACAAAACCTTCCAAGTATTACAATTGATCAAATTAAAACAGCTTTGCAAATTTTCTTCACCAAATCAATATTGATCACGATGTATTGAAATAATCCATCTCATGATGAAATTTGTTGACATTACCAATAGACTGAATTCCATAATCAGCCTTTGGTACTAACCAAATCCAAAATACCCTTTGGTATTAAACTGCCTTGTAGCTAGCAGGGAATGCAATTTATATGCTGCATAATAATTTCTCTTGATAATATTACTGAATAAAGATTTTATTGGGACTTTCCTATTTTCCCAGGAGAAGTCTATGAAGTAGTTGAATATGGTACCATATAGTAATTATGTAATCCTCAGTGTGCAGTAGTAATTATATTAATTATATAACAAGCAAACAGCAATGTTTTCTTCTTCCAAATTTTCAATTATTTTGTCATTCTCTCAAAATTGAATCCTAAATTAGTCAATGTACAGTAATGAACTGTATTGTCATGGGATTTTAGCTACAAATGATAAATGAGTATATCTTTTATCAAAGTCAACCCAAAAAGCTGCTTTAGTTGGAGATGACTATACACAATGTACTTACAGTATTTGTCTGGGAGTGGAAGTCATGTTCGGTCAGGACTATGCAGCTCACATTGTACAGTATAAATTCCTGCGGAGCCAAAAGCTTACGACGTAATATCGTGTGTTAGTCAACAAATGCTGTAAATTTTGCGATGCTATACTGGATAAATAATTCCCTGGTAATGGTAACCAGAATTGTCTAATGGTACCATATTGACCTCAGGGTGTGCTTAATTTTTTGTTGTAGTTAGTGTGGATTCAAATTTTGACATCACATTTGCTTGCTTCAAGTTGAATTTTGGTACTGTATAATACAGGTCTATCAACTTGGACACCAGGTTTTATAATTAGGCTGGAGTCACCCGTCCAGTCAAGCAGGAATAATTCAATTTAATCTGTTTGTTGAGTCAGATATAACCAAACTTGTTCATCTGACCTTTTACTGTATCCGTGTCCCTCTTGTGTAACATCTTTTAAACCGTAAACATTTAAAAATAGCTTGATGGCTTTTGCCTAGTGCACTGTGCACAAGTAGACTGTGCACGGGTAGATTCTACGTACTGTAGGTTTAGGTTAGCTTAAACCTGAGCAACGCCTTGGAAACATTGCATCATGTTAACACAAAATGTTAGTACCTGTTATTGCAGTGGAAGACTCTGATTTTAGGTATGCCGTGATTCTTATTTAGAATCAAACCGAGAATCACATGCCTTTAGAGTTTGCACTCCTCAAGATACATGTGGAGCTTTTGTTATGAATTATTCATGTAAATAGAAACTGCATGTGTGCAGTAGTTTGTCAAACAGAGATTTAACAGCATTCCTCCTCTGGGCTACAATCTACATACAGTAGCTAAGGCAAGTGGTAACTCTTTCTTCACAGAGCCCACTCAAAACCCATTTTCATTGACAATCTGAAACCAATCTCAATCTTACAACAGGTTTCTTACTGAGTTCCTCCTCACCCTCCCCCACCCCCTCCCCACCCTGTAAATCCAGTTTTTATCGTAATCATGATCATGACATTGTCACAGTGACTGAGATTCCTCCGTCTTCACCTTCTACAAACACTGCACAAGTACCCTTAAATCTCCCATTCTTCATCTTTTAACCTACATGAAATACTTCATTAGGTTTGCCTTCCCTTACTTACTACTAATCTACAGTACTGTAGGTGTTAGTACAGACCTTTACCAGTTGTCAGGATGACCTGACTATTTATTGTACATGTTTGTGTGTTGTGCTTGATTACAACACTCCTTGTCAGATATCGTGGCAAAATTTTTTAACTTCCCAGTTTCTGTGAAAAGATCATTTAATAATATGGAAGGTATTATGATTCTTTGCACCTGTAATTTCTTCCTCCGTAGGGACTGATTCACATTGATTTCATGACTTTCTTTCTTACATTTTTGCTTTTCAGAGTTTACCAAATTTCTACTGTCAATAAATTATATCAATACCCTACAGTCCATGGAGCACAAGGCCTGCTTCGAAGAAACTCTGTAATATTATCTACGCACCATAAACACTTGAAATGGCCTAGTGAGCGAATAATATCATCCCTCCATACGTCGTCCTCGAACTCGGAGCCCGGAGATGGGGAGTCAAAAGTGGAGCAGGCCGTCAAGGCGATTCAGGAGAAGAAGAAAGCTCGGGTATTATCCGCCTCGGAAAGGGACGAACTGTTGCACAACACCCCACAGGTGCTATTCCCGAAGAAGAGTTTGGCCACCAGGTTCAAGGATGAGGTCCTGCATTTCTGGAACGGGTTTAAACTCCTATGGACGGAGATGAAAATTGCTGGCAGGCTGCTGAGACAGGTTCTCAATGGCCATACCTTGAGTAGGCGAGAATACAAGCAGGTACTGAAGATATGGATGGATTGCTTCATAGTGAACTGAGATCTCCCGCCCCCCCCTTTTCAGTCCCTCCCCTTAAACCTGTTCCTCTTCTGATTCCCCACTCTGTGATGTGATTAAAGAATTATTTTTCAAATAAATATTAAAACAAAAGTGTGGTGGCATTTCCATGGTATACTGTACTGTAAGTTCCTAGTATTGTAGTAACAGTTATGGTTTATGCACATAATTAAAATAGAGGTTATTGTTTTATATTTGAATTTTGTTATAGACAAGTGGAAACATCATTAGCACTTTTTTTTTTTCCGAGGACTATCGCATACCAACAATAAATGTGTAAAGTCATCCTAAGTTATAATGTTAGAAATTAGTATTTCTTTTCATTCTAGTTCACCAGGACCGTGGCAGATCTCTTCCGTATGGTACCGTTCATGGTCTTTATCATCATTCCTTTCATGGAGTTTTTCTTGCCTGTCGCCCTCTACCTCTTCCCAAACCTGCTGCCCAGCACTTTTGAAACAAGAAGTAAAAAGGTTTGCAATGACTTGTTACAGCATCTATCATATATCCCTGGTATTCAACCTCCTTTGCCTGAGACCCCAATTTTCACCTTGGTCATCTTGGTGACCCCCCCCCTCCCTCCAAATGGCCAGCTAATACAAGTGCACCATATACTGTAGATCAGCAATAGGAGTCACCCATTTTTTTTAATCTGTCCAATCATCAGGCAAAAGCAAAATCTTCTAGATAGCAGTTGATCCGACAGGATCACGTCATGTTTGAATGTCTTTTGGGATAATCAAAGTTTCACACATATTCGATCCATGCGTATTACTTCAAAAGTGATCATTATAACAACGTTAAATGAAATGGATTCTGTATTTGACATTCACAGACAGCAAGACTGACCAAGGAACTGAAAATCAAACTGGAGATGGCCAAATTCTTGCAGGATACAGTCGAAGAGACAGCGTTGGAAAATGGCAAGTCCAAGACGAAGGAATCTGCAACCCAGTTTGCACATTTCCTGGAAAATGTAAGTATAGTCTGGTTAAAGTCTGAAAACTATACCCATTGGGGTAAGAGGGGGGAGGGGGTGAATGGAGAGGCAAGAAAGTTCTGTGAAAGTAAGCAATTAAAGAAGGAACGACAAGCAGAATCATGTAGATTGTACCAGATAGCATAGCCTTTCTCACTCGTAACGCATAATTCTGTATAGAGTTTCATTATTGACGGTCAGAGAAAACAGAAATGATTCCAACCCATCCATGATGTGTTTTTAAATTCTCTTGTAACTTCTCTCTGAAGATTCGGAGGTCAGGGAAGCAGGCCAGTAATGCTGAGATCATGAAATTCTCCAAACTCTTTGAAGATGAATTGACATTGGACAACCTTAACCGCGGCCAGTTAATCGCTCTGTGCCGGTTGTTGAGACTGCAACCGATCGGAACCAACAATTTTTTGAGATTCCAACTCAGAATGCAGCTGAGGAGTCTCATGGCCGATGACAAGGTGAGCGAGTAATGACTTGGACTAAACGACAGAGATGTGATGAGAAGCAGTGGCGTGCACAGGATGTCAAATGTTGGTGGGTGGGTGGGGTGAAGGCGATTGGAAAGCATGGGGAGGGAGGTTACAAATTCTAAATTCCCCTCCATATTGCCCCTAATGTTTTTAAACCACCCTGGATGTTTTATCCCACCCCACCCCACCTACCACTGATGATGGAGGTGGGGGACACATGCCCCCACCCCAGGCCATAACAAAGTAAGTCAGCACTAACTGTTGGCTAATGCTTGCTCTTTAAAATATGTTGTTAATTAATTCACAAATTGAATTAAGATGACATTCTATTTCTTATGCAGATGATCAACAAGGAAGGAATTGATAGCTTAGATGTGCTAGAGTTACAAGCGGCTTGTCAGGCTCGCGGGATGAGAGCGTTGGGAGTTCCAGTCGAAAGGCTTCGATCACAATTGCAGCAGGTAAAGCGGACAAGCTCTCCGTAATGTCTAGGATTGAATTTGTCCCGTGGACGTCGTGGTGGTCAGACAGGAGAAAGAGACTATTAATGACATGAATTGATAAGCATCCATTTGAAACCCTTTTCTCTCTCTCATTGCATTCCTGTCATTAGTATTAGTTCTTTGATCTATATTTGTATGTTGGTGATTTGATGTGTTATGATGGTAAAGTATCGACACCAAGGTCATTAGTATTGTGCCATCAAATAACTGCTTTTTTAAAACGAACATATTTGTAAAGAAGAATGGAGATGGCTCTCAAGATGTTTATTATTATTATTATTATTATTGGTATTGTTATTGTTATTATTATTATTATTATTATTATTATTATTATTATTATTATTATTATTATTATTGTTATTATTATTATTAGTATTAGTATTATTATTATTAAGATGATTATTATTGCTATTATTATATATTTAGTGTTTAATACTTGTATGGCAGTTTAAAGATCCAAACGTTGGACTTATCTTCAAGTTGGCCCATTGAAATTACATAAAGTGTGTTAACGTGACGGCAATGCTCCTTTGCAATTGTTTGTGTAGTCCAATTCACAAATCAAGTTTGCACTTTCCTTCGAATAACTCCCTGACGATTATAAATTCATAGGTATTAAAATAAAACCGTTAAGAGGTTTTAGGCTGGCCTTCTGAGGGTTGCATTCTGGGTTAGAATTAAAACAAACTTCTTTTCTCATCTTCAGTGGTTAGCCCTACACCTGAACGAACAGATTCCAACCTCGTTGCTGTTGCTCTCAAGGGCCCTGTACCTACCAGAGCACTTGTCTGCACCTGACGCCCTTCAAGCAACCATTGCATCATTGCCCGAGGAGACAGTAAGTACCCCTCTAGTCTCTTTGTTTGGTCATTTCCGTCATTCCTGCCTCTCTCCCGTTAAAAGTTTTAGACATTTTAATGTATCAGCTCATGGGTGATTTAAATACTTGGCAAAGGTGAAGAGAAATCAATGTTGGAATTATTATACACTATGAAACTTTCAGTTAAGAAGGAAGGCTACCATGAGCTGGAAGTGGTGTTGATGAGAGTTTTGGGGACAGGGATGTGAGTGAGAGCTTATTGGGGGGGGGGAGGGTTAGTTTGATGATGAGTCATCTGGGACCTTTGAATATATGTCCATTGTTGACATATCAGTTTTCTTATGATGATTCAAAGTAATTGTACCTCACTTATGTTAAATTGCCTTTTGTTTTTCACCTCGGTATCCCCAACAAGAATCCTCAAGAGTGTGGATTTACTGAATTTCTCTGTCGAAGGGTTTAACTTGAGTGAGATCATCCAACCTCTGAGATTGTGGTATTAATGTCTCCCACAGTCCACAAACTTTGAAATCACCTCATTAATTTGTTCTTGTTAATTGAATGATGTGTTGCATCCTTCCATCGTGTAGTCATCACAGGGAATGGTATGCTTTAAATGATGTTTTAAATGTTTCTCTTCAAATTATAAGAGACTGATGATTAAGTTCCAAACCACAAATTTTTCCCCCATGTTGTAATTTTATTTTTTTTCTCCAGGCTGCAGAGGCTAAGTTGAAGCTTGCAGAGATGGAAGGCGAGAAGGTAGACAACACTGAAAGGTTAAAGGTCATCAAGAAAGAGGAGGAGATCATCAAACAGGAGAAGAAAGAGAAACAGGAAATAGCCAAGCAGGAGCAAGAGAAGAAGGTAGAGAGATTGAGGGTGTCATCCAGATGTGATTTGTTGGTAGAGCGGGGGGGGGGGGGGG